>QOCX01000596.1:48098-79727 GCA_005959815.1 Sarcophaga bullata | reverse complement strand
TAAAATTGCCATGAAAAGTTTCTCAAAAATCTGTCGTTCGGAGTCGACATTAAACTGTAGGTCCCGACACTCATGTATAAAATTAACACAACATAACACACAACATAAGTGGTATGAGAAGCTAGGCCGTAATCCTGACTGAAGGGTTGTAATGGCCAATTATGTATGTATGTAAGAAATTAAAATGCACACGTTGTTATGCAATGGTGATTAGAAAATGAAGTAATTGTTTACATTTTAGTATGTTTCCACCAGTATTGACCTTAAAAAAATATTGACTGCACCTGAATGGCGCGTGTCAGAATTTACAAAATTATTGTTAATTATTTGTTGTTTACCACAATTATTTCTTTTTGTATCGTTTCAAATGTGAACACTCAGATAACATATATCTCCACATAAACAATGTGTACGCATTTGTTGGTAGATATGTTGTGTTTAAAGTAGTTTATTGCTCCTTGTTGTTACCAGAATATCTTTCAAGCTGGAAACAATTTTAGTTTTTTGAGACTTTGTTCTGAAACGATTCACCCACTTCTAACAATTGTTCCGGAAAAACAAGGCTACCATATGAAATATGTTTGTAAACGACGTGTTAGTTTTACTATTAGGCAGCACAGTAGGATTCTATCCTTTAATATTTTTTATTTATTTTAATTATGTTTTAATAATAATGAACACAACATTAACCACCGAGTAAAACATTAATAAACAAAATGAAACAAATGCTCTGTATTTTATTATACATACAATATGTATAATATAATATATATAATATAATATAATATAATATAATATAATATAATGTGGCAGCTCAGTTCAAATTTGCGTATAAAATTGAAATATCTGGCAGCACTGTTCAATTGTTTCAGAACAAAAATCAAAATTAAACCAATTCAAGCTGAAAATGTTCCGAACAAAATTTACTTTACTCTCTTCCTCTCTCTCTCTCTCTCTCTCTCTCTCAAAAAGAGAAACGTCAAACTTCACATAAAAAAATTTTTTTCAGAACAAAAATTTTGTTCCGTGGGTGAATCCAGCTTTACTCTTGTGTAATATACTAGTACGTGCAAAAAAAGACAATTTGTTCTTGTCGTATTTTATCATTGCTGACAGTTTTAAAGCATGTAAATTATATTGTTTAATAAAAAGTTTTTGCCGTTAAAACCGTCTTCAAATGTAAATGTTTGTAAAGTGGATGCTGATGAAGATGATTGGCATTGGCATCGCAACTGTTTCCTTAAACTTGAACTCATCTCTTTCAGCATCAAAATTCAAACCAACAAAAAAAAAAAAAAAAAAAAAATTCGTGGCACAGAGTTAATGATTTTCAGATCTTGGTAGGGTTGAATCTAAATATAAATATCGTTTATATTTTCAGTTTAAAAACCATATTGAAAATAATGAGTTTATAAATCACGAAATGGAATTTAAATTTTGGATTTTATATGCGTTTTATTTTAAAATAATTAAAGAAATTTTGATTTTTTTTAAGTACGAGTATGGAGATGTCACAGAGACTTCCAACAAATGTGTTCTACTCCCAATACAAATGGTAATATACGATAAATTGCCGCAACTACGATTGCATTGTGTTTGTGATCATTGCCTTGCAGCATTGATAGACTCAGTTATTAACTGTTAATTTTTCCTAAAACATATCACTCTTTAATTTTGTCGAAGAGCTCAGTTTCGAGTTTTCTCCATATGGACATATGCTCATCCGATCGAAATATACTTTTTCCAGAATGAGATTTCTATATCTTTTGTTCCTGCTGCGAAATATAAGCGATTTTGTTATGTTTTAGCGTACGTTTGGATTTGGAATATTGTCATAATTTTCTGCATCTCCACAATGCTTAATAATCTATGCTAGAGCTACTTAGCTACGCTCACCAAAATATAAATGTGGTATTCTATAATCCGTTCGTAAATCTTCACAACATTGAAAAGTTAGACCAAGTAATTCGAAAATTTAATCAGCTGTTTAACTCGAAAAAAAAAATAAAAAATATAATTTAATTTAATTTAATTTAATGTGAAAAACAAAATTTAAAACCAGCATACATTAGTCAATTTAAAGGAAGTTTTTTTTAAATTAACAATGGATTCAATAGCAGCTGCACTTTTGTAGGAGGAGTAAGAGAATGCTCCAGCTTCATATCATTGACGCATTAATGCTCATCGGTTTGCTTAAATGTTTAGTGAAATGTGATATATTTCCGCCTGAAAAAAGACACTTAAAAGCGTTTTAAGTACTTTGGAGAAAGAGCTCAACATGGTGTTGGCAAGGAACGTAATATGAGGTTGGCACCGTCCAGACTATACTTAACTTAACTGTTCAACAAGACCATTCCAGAAAGCATTGACACGTTATACAAATTCGCGAACAATGTCCAGATTTTCGCTCAGACATTCCACTATCATCAAAACAGTTTTTTAAATATATATATATGTATACATACTTACACTTGTAAACAAGTTGATTTCAGTTTTTAATTTATTCCTTCGTGTTATTTGACAATTATTTTTGTAAAATTAAAAAACTTCCGCCACTGTTTGCTCTTGTGAATCCGACGTAATCAGGTGTATCAATTCTACCATTCATAACTAAGTCGAATGTACGATGGATTCTTACTTAGGGGTGAATATTAGACATTGTAGATTTAGGATCATCCATTGTAGATTTAGGATCATCGGACACCTAATTGGTGATTATAACACATTAGTCAGAAATTTGACCTAGCCCTCTTATCACTCATGTTGTTTGAGAAACTTTTCATGACAATTTTATTCAGTCTGACGCCAACTTTACTTCATTTGGCACACTTTTTAATTAATTTTTAATCAGTCAGCATCACTTCAATAATAATCAATAAAAATGGTATTACAAAATACAGCGCTTTTACGAAAATATTTCAGTATTTCTAAATATTTATAATGAATTATTACATGTGAACCCGTAGTCAAAGTGTTGCCTCTAAATCGATGGCTGTTAAAATATATGAAACATCCACAAACTAATTCTAATAGGAGCTTACGAATTATATGCAGGTCGATAATTAGTAACTTCTTCTTTGGCCTTAATTTGTATGATGTGTACACCAATAGTATGTGATTTCAATAGGATGGCGCTATGCAACATAGGATATTCTTCGCAAGCTATTTGACAGCACCGTCATCTTGCGTGAAGTCGATGCGGATTGATCGTTGAAATGGTGCGTTTTCAACCCCGCTAACATTTTTCTTATGGGATTTTCTTGGGTCGCAGTCCACTTTGTTTTATTTAAATTTAAAGACACATACATAATAGGCTTCCCACAATTTTTGTTTTTTTTTTTTAAATTTAAGTACAAAGCTTAAGAAAAAAGTACGCAATATATAAACAGAGTACAAAAAATATTTTTCTCTATTGTTATATTTAAAAATGTATATTTTATTGCATTGCTCTAGTTTTATAAAATAATTATCATTGCAAAACAGTTGCATCTAGATCGTCTCACCAACCATAGTGTGTGTGTTAATTTAATCCATGAGTGGCTGGATCTAAAGTTGAAAGTCGTCTCCGAACGACAGATTTTTTAAAGAACTTTTTTAAAGTCATTTATTCTCAGAGTTTTTGGGAGAAATCTGCAGAGAGGAAGTCGTCGAAGAAATATTTTCTCTTACTTCGGTTTGTTGCAGATGTTCGACCTGGGGTTTGAACTATGACCTCATGGCTAATACCTGCTAGACTACTGCGGCTTAATGAAAAGATTTAAATATAGGAAGCGTTTAATGAAAGACGTTACATTTTTAACATTTTAACCTTCATATTAATTTGTGAAATTTAAAAAAAAATAAAAGTAAACAAAACATCTGCTTGCGCTTCTGTTTTTACAGAACATTCCAATCAAGGTTGTAAACCGAAACCCATTTGAAAAAGGTGATTAATTTTTGTCCATTTCCCTTTTCCCTCTGTTCTTGGCAGCCATCGTTTTTTTCTTTTTTTTTTTTTGTTAAACTGTGTTAATATAATCGTATTTGTTGTACAAAAAATTTTATTTTTTTATTTTTCTTTTTGCTTGCTTTTCGTTGATTCTCTTTCGTTTTTGTCTTAAACGGCAACAGATGGTCTGATTATAAATGTTTGTAGAAATATGTGCTTTTATGGATCCTAAACATACAAGTACGTACATATGTAAGTAAGTATACTTGATCGTGGGAAACATATTAAATAGTATGAAATTCCAAACCTTTTTCATTATTGTTGTTCTCGTTTTGTGTCTGTGATCTTAAAAGCTTAATACAAATATTTGAATTGCGTTTTTAGTTTTTCTTTTTCCAACCGGATAATTCCGTTTAATTTTCAACACCCTCGTCAAATTCTGTTAAAAGTTAAATTACCAACTTTTAATTTCCAATTAAAACTGTTCCGAAAGAAAGAAAAGAAACAGCATACTTGCTCTAATTTTCTCGCCCTTTTTTTTTTTTTTTTTTTTTTTCTTTTTTCTTTTTTTTTTTTTTTTTTTTCTTCTTCGCCATCAACCTGTAACTATCTTTGCTACATACTTTCATTACCATATAGAGCTGAACGTCAGGACCTTGTAAAGGCTGTACCCCTTGCTCCCCACTACAACTTGATGTGATGGACAGCGAACTCCGCGATGACTGGATTATGCGAATTATATACCGCAGCATCACCGGCTAAGCAAGAATATGAACTACTCCCTAAAAAATTCTGTAGATACCCAAAATACACTTTCACCTCGGACCATAATTCGCTGTTTTTGGAAGATATTAAAGAAGATTGTTCAATATACTGACTTCCTATAGAAAATATGGTAGGGCTAGTACCCCACGATGAGCAGAACACAACAAGCCCAGGCAATTAAAAAAAGTTGTGGTTTTGTTCTTAATTTGATTTATTAAATCTTTGAATTTGAACATGTTAAGTAGATTTGAAATGCCATTTTTATTTTGTATTGTTTCTTTTTATATAAATAAGTACAAAGATATATTAAGTTCAGACCATGTTATATATATATATACATATACATAATTGGCCATTACACCCCCTCAATCAGGATTACGGCCTAGCTTTTCATATCACTCATGTTGTGTGTTAATTTTAAACATGAGTGGCGGGACCTACAGTTTGAAGTCGACTCCGAACGACAAATTATTGACGACTGCTGAGAGGAATTCGCCGAAGAAATATTTTTTCATATTTCATCTCCTTACGTCTACTAACACACTACCTACTAGACTACGGCGAAGATCTTACGTAGGAATTTTCTCTCGAATACTCTCAAAGCTGCCTCTGCGCCATAAAAAAGCACGAGAAGGATGAACGTCTTGTAGAGTATTAGTTTTGTTGCACGACTCAATCGCTTACTGAGGCCATATTAGGACTTGTTGGCAAGAGTGATCGTGCGCCTGATCTCCAAACTGACATCATTTTTGGTGGTAACGGTGGAGCCAAGATAAATAAATTCCTTGACTATATCGAAAGAATAGTTATCGGCCGTAATCTGAGATCCAATACTACGCACGTTTCTACTTGCCGATAACGTATACTTCGTTTTGCCCTCATATACTGCCAGACCCATCTTGTAAGACTCCCGTTCAATATTACAAAAGGCAGCAGTAACATTTCGCTTGATACGCTCTGTGGTCCATTCCTATCTTGACGGAGCTGTTAGAATTGCTCAACATAATTCTGCATAGCCTTATCAGCTTTGCAGGTATACCGAACTCAGCCTTATAGTCGACAGAAATATGATGTGTGTCGACTTGTTTTTCGTAGGTCTTTTCCAGGATTTGACGTAGTTTAAAGATCTGGTCGATGGACTTGCCAGATCTGAAGTCGCATTGATAAGGTGCAATCAGTGTTTAGTCGAATGCCTTCAGTCCTTCACGCAATACGCTCGTAAGAACGCATATCGTAGGGTCTTCCTTTTTCATGACAGGACAGAGGACACTAAGATTCCAATCGTTGGCATACTTTCCTCTAGCCATATTTTGTAAATAAGCTGGTACATGCGCCCTGCCAACTCATAATCGCGACTTCGACCACTTCATGGGTAGGCGGCGGAATCTCAACGCCGTTATCTTCGATCGGGTTCGATACATCATCTCTAAATGCGGTATTGTCGTATTTGCCTTATACGGAGCACATGCGAGAGTTGAGCGGACAACGCCTCAGCTGTCCTTTGTGATCGCAGCTTCTTAGAGTCCAGTTTTCGTAATGCACTAAAGCGCGCAGACCTCGAGGTGTTAATGTTTGGACACCCAAGTTTTATTTTATCGATGATCGATTTATTAGAAATAATCAAACAATTTTGATGGCAATTCATTTAAATTCACATTTTTTGTAATAGAATATTGTAAAAATTACGGTGTTAAGGCCACTTGTACTTCTTCCCGAATGACTAATTATTTTGCAACAGAACGAACAGTTCCTTTTTCAAAAATGTTTCACACATGACATTGTCGTATCGGGAGTTCCCATAAAAATCCCTACTTGAAGTTTATTTGCAAATTTTATTGCAATTAGTATAACGGAGGGATTTTTTCAATAAATGTTAATGAAATGTTATTTTTAAAATTACCATGGGGACAAGACGCTGCTAGAACTGATGTTAAACTTAATTAAAACTTAATAAAATTCCAAATGGAAAATATTTTAAATGAAATTAAACGAAAATTTTATGAAATTTACAGTAATTTCTCTTTAACACAATGTATTACCAAATAATTTTAATTGTTAATTTAATGAAAACTAAACAAAAATTAAAATTTTCGAAATAATTTGATGACAATAATAATTTGATGACATTTCTCATATATGCTTGTCACCAAATCCTCACTGCTAATATTTTCCTTTTTAAACTTAAAAAATTCCTTACACTTACATCCCTTATCTGCCCATCGCACCTATCTTAACCGAAACACAGTTCAAAAATTAGTACATTTTGAAGTTTTGTTCGCATTTACGTAAACGTTACTATTTTATCGGCTGATATACAAACAAACACTTTTAACACTTAATTTAACTAGAATTAAAATATTACGTATAAAATTATAAAATATACCATACGTCTGTCTCTTGGATATTTCATTTATTCTCTCAATCTTTGCAGAAATTCTTAAATTAATTCTGAAGCAAATGTTTCTTTTGTCTTTTGTTTTCGGACATTTCAAGAAATTCTTCAATTATTTTAAAAGCTATTAAAATTAAAATTAAGGTAAATTAAGTATTTCGTTTTAAAAACATTCGATTTTTTTTTTAGTCAAATACTTTCTCTATACATTCGTTTTTTCCCATTGTTTGTTATACTTAATTGGGTTAAAGACCGTATAAAACACTAAAATTTTATTTCATTGGTATTCATTTCAGATTTTCTTTTATAGTGCTTACTATTCAATTCTATATAATGATCAAACTGACTTGATGATAATTTCTAATTCGTAAATGACCACTTACCACTTGTATCGTTTATATCGAAGAACGATGTAAATGGATTTCCCTCTGAAACAAGTCCGTAACGTACCTCTCGCGGACTACCCTTATCGCCATCTTCAGCATGAACCTGAAGTATCTGTAAAAGAATATAAACAAAAAAAAAAAAAAAAAACAAAAACAAAAAAATTACTTTGAAGTATACGATTTACTGTTTAAGCTTCTTTATAGATTTCATGGTTATATAATTAAGATAAAATTACATCAATTTTATTATACCAAATTATTTAAATTGTTTACAGTGCAGTGTATTATTTACATACATATGTGTGTACATACTCTTACAGTAACAATAAATCATAGAATCGCTTAATATTGTGTTACGTAGGGAGAATTTAAGAAAATGAATTATTTTTCAATGGAAAGTCTTTCATAATTAAATTCACAAGGTAAAAAGTTAAATATTATATTGTATTTGTACGCTGAAATATATATTTTGTCATTTATTTTCAGATTAAATTTGTATTAAGCAATACGTTAGCAATTCAATTCATTTCGTATCCTTTATATTTTTTTTATTGTTCTTGTACTTACTCACAATTATTAACATTAGACGTGCAGAAAGAGCTAATGAATGAAATGCCAAAAAATATTCTCTCTTCAAATTAATAAAAAATATGAGAATTTATCGCACAAAATTCATTATAAAGTTTATATTTATCCATTATCTTAATTTTAATAAAAGGAATTCGCATATGTTCATGGTTGGGGCTTATTTATTAATAAATTAATAAATTTCAAAAAATTTTGTAAAAATGTATGCCGTTGTCGTATTTGCAAGTGTTTTAAATGAATTGAGTTAGGATAAAAGAAAAACAGTTTTAGAACGATACAGAAAACATATATTTTTAAAGTAAAAGAATTTTGGTTTAAAGGATGTTGTTTGCTATCTGATGATGACCACCAAAAATTAAAGACATAAGACTTAAAAAAAAGCGTTACATGCTACGCTACATGCGATACGATTAACAATTTAACCAACTAAAATTCAATAGAATACTTAATAAAACTAAAAAGAAGATTGTGTTACTTTCCTTTAAACACATTTAAAATCGTTAATAGTTTGAATCGAATTTTGTGGGATATTTTGAGCTTTACTTAATGATCAAACATTCGTGTTAAGCACTATTTATTAATTTGTAAACAATTTCAAAATTATAATAAAAGACACTTCGTTTCATAACGTGCTATCATCGCAAAGAATGCAATTTAATTTAATTTTTCATAAATAATTATTAATAACACGGTGCGACAGTCAAAATAAACCTAGATAATAACATAGTGCATGTTGTGAGTTTTGTTGAGTAGAACTCACCTTATCAAATGAACTTTCAGTAGAAAAATTTTCAAAATTTTTGATGGTTCTTGATTTTTTACCACAAAATGTGACAATTTCACGTTTAGGCGACTACCAGAAATCGGGTAATATTTAAGTTTTTTACAAATATTATTATTTCGCTTTGCGCAAACATTGATCAACTTCTGGTGGTCTCTTAAACGTGAAATTCACACATTATCCAATAAACAAGCAAGATCCATCAAAGATTCTTAAAACTTTTGAACTGAAAATTCATTTGAAAAAAAAATGTATATGAAAAATATAACATGACTGTTATACTATTTAAATATTAACTACGTTAATTTTTGTTCGATTTTTATCAATCGAGCTATCAATCTCTTCTGTAGAGAATGCACTTTAAGATGTCGCCATTTATTTTATATTTTTTAATTAAAGTTTTCTACTATGAATGGACAAACTTGAAAAAATATCATTCCATAGCATTTTGTTCAAGACACTGGAGAATAAGGTCGCTATAGTCTTAGTTCGACGATTATTTTCTTTATAAATAACCAATAGAGAAATGTTTTAATTTGTAATAAGAATGTAGATATGAAGATTTTAGTCTAATAAATTTTATTTTATAGATAATTTTTTGTTCAAAAATGTATTTTGAGGTAGTGAGTGTAAATTTTTTTGCTTACTGTATGTAAACAGAACATTTGACAATTATTCACGCATAAAAAAGTAATCCCCTGGGCTGATAACACCACCTTATATAAATTCGCCTTGGCCTTTTGTTTTTCTCTTCCCTTCGAAGACGACATTTTCAATATCTTCAGTTGTTGTTAAATATAATACCAAATTGCTCTGTTCATAGATGCTTCACACCTACCTCAATGTGTTGTACAAAAAACAAAAAAAAAAAAAAATATACTTGAAAAATGGCTTACCGAGTTGGTCATAGAAACATATTTTTGGGAAAAGGTTTACTTAATTTCTACACTGACAAACTAGTGATTAACATTCTCTTTATACACAAAAAAAAATGCTTACATAATATTTAAAAAAAAACTTACTCTTAAGATAAACATAATCATATACATTTTAGGGCCATTACTACAACTTGCCGACTAACTACAAGGGAGAATTTTAACTGGCAGATAAATTGTTTTTCGTTATTATAAGTGGCCAATAAGATAGAAGTAAGCGTTAATCTAAAGGAAGGATCATTCTACCGGTAACTTTTAGAATTAAATTTAGGCTTGAACTTGCAATATTATCCATTATTTTCAATATGACAATTTGTAATATAAACAAAATGAGTAAATACGATAAAAAAGCAACCAGTCGTTATCACTGCGTTTTAAAAAACTTGTTTAAGTGAACAGTTTTATCGGCATTGCTCCGACACTGCAGTATATTTGAAAATATTAACTTTTTTTTAACTGTAAGGTGACTTTGATTACAGTTTAGTGGCAAGCCACTGTGAAATTTCCAATGGCAAGCAAAATTTGTTGCCATTAGAACGAATAATGCAAATAGGTTAGGTCGGAGCGATTTGATTTCAAAAATCTCACTTGAGCACGCATAGCGGCCTGTTGTGATGCCACAGGTAAACGCAGTCTCTGTACTCACCAAGTTCTACCAAAGCCAGGGAAGAGGAGGAAGTTGGTCAGTGCAAGGCTGCGCAACGAAAGCACGATTACTCCACGCTGGAAAACCAGTCAGAAAGTTTCATAAACGAAGCTATATCCTTGACAAATAACCTATATTCGCTCATAGCAAGAGATGGGCACTGACAAAGAAAGTGGATAACAGTTTTCTCTTTCTCAGCGGATCTACACCCACGGCAGAAATCGGTGAATGGGAGCCGCATCCTCTCCGCGTGTCTACCCATAACACAATGATCCATAAGCATGGCTACTGTGACTGAGATAATGCCACGACCCAGTCCAAGTAATTGGTTGGACTCCTAATTGACCCAGGATAGGTTGGCGTCTCGAAACAATCTCCGCAAAATGGCCAACCTGACCGTGGCAATTGATTGACAAGGATTCCGGAAGGAGTGCGCCAGCTCTGGTGAGCTTATTGGCTCTACAGTTTCCCGGAATGTTACTGTGTCCGGGGACCCAGACCTGTGAAACACTGAAGCGCCCAGAAAGAATGTTGAGACAGCGGCGACATTCCCTAACGATCCTAGAGTTATTCACAACACTAGACAGAGATCTTATGGCAGCCTGACTGTGCTTGTCTGCATGCTTAGCGAGAAGCACAGTAGGAATCCAGTTAAGCAAGGCCTTTGTGGTGGTGTTGCGTAGAGCACCTGTTATATAAATGGCCGCATATCTTCTGACCTTATCAAGAAGTCTAACGTTGTGTTGTTTGTTCACAGCAGTTCACCAGAAAGCAATGACATATAGGAGGTTGGGTTCGATAACCGCAGAATATATCTAGCGCATGATCCTCGGACAAATGTCTCATCTGGCTCCAACCCCTCTACTGCCGCAGTAAGCAGCACAGGCAGCCTTACATGCCCAAGCAGCCAGATTCGACCCAGTTGAGTTTGGGATCAATGATCAGGCCCAGATATTTAACCTCGGGACTCCACGTCAGTCATGTCCCGCATATGCTAGGAAGTGTGAAGGTCGAAATCTTATACTTCCTAGTGAATAGAATAGTATCGGGCTTGGAGGAGCTATAGCGTCATTAACAGAGGATTTCAGCCCCATCAAAAGTGAGTTGACTGGAAGATTCCAGAGAAGTGGAGATAGAACATCGCCTTGAGGAGTACCTCTTCAGCCCATTCTATGACAGTGTTTCCCCCACAGTGGAGATTACTATTATTACTTAAGGAGAAGCTCATAAACCTGACCTGATCCTGCTCCAGGTTGAGAAAACTATGAGCCCTAACTATAGCGTCCGGGTCGACGTTTTTGAATGCACCTTCAATGTCCAGAAAAGTGTATTCTTTAACGTGCAGAGATAAGAGAGTGCGGTGAAGTCTCCACTGATTTACCCCTAGCGTACGCATTTTGGGAGGGGGATAGAAGTGCTGGATTAATCGAGGCCCTAATGTGGTCATTAAGGACTCTCTCCAGTGTCTCAGTAGAAGAAAGCGCACATACTGATTGGTCTATAGTCATTGGTCTAGTGCGGGACGGCTTCCCAGCATTGGGGAAGCTCTAATGGATATAAAGGCGCTCCAAGGGATTTAAAGGAGCTCCAAGGGATATAAAGGAGCCTGTGACTAGCGTTGTAGATGGCAAGCAACCAAGGAAGAATTATCTCTTCCACATGTTGAATATCACCCGTGATAATACCATCCGGTCCAGGGGACGTGAATGACTTAAATGACCTAACAGCCCGGGGTAAGAGTTAGGGAGTAATTTCCGGACGGTGGTCCATTAACTTGATAGAGGGGTTGACCGCCAAGGGTGACACTCCCTGGAAAATGAGTGTCAAAGAGCAGCGCAAGTATCTCTAGACTGGACGCAGTCTAGCAGCTGTCAGACCGACGGATACAGTCAAGAGATTTGTATGTGGAACTTAGGATTTTACGAAGACGACTAGTTTCGGCAGATGATTCCACGCTTGCGCAGTAGTTCCTCAATGAAGCCCTCTTCGCCCGCCTTATAGCATATTTAAGTTGCTTATTCTTGGCCTTGTAGATTGACCATTCGCCTGTGGCCTTTGCCCTATTAAAGAGCCTGCCTGGATAGAAGTAGATCATTGATCTCCTGGTTCCACCAGGGCGGGTCCCGCTTGTTCATGTGGGTAGAGGGTTTGACAGAGGATATAACCGCCGTCGTAATAGTTGGGCGGACAAGGGAAGACTGTTACGCAGTCTGTCCCTAAAAATGGTCCAATTGTTGTTTCCCCTATTTACCGGGAAGATCGTCCAAAGCGGAGACTCTACAGTGTCGATGTTAAAGATAATGAATCTATGGTCAGAAAAGGAACATTTCCGAAATAAAAACTAGTCCATAAGATTCCCAGAGAAATTGGAGCTGACCAGTGTGATGTCCAACAATTCCCTTCTAATCGAAGTAAGGAAGGTTGGTTCATCTCCCCGATTAGCTATAATTAGGTTGTTACTGATAATAAAATCAAGAAGGTGCTCATCACGTTTGTTGGTACCGGTACTGCCCCACATCAGATGGTGGAGAGTTGGGTATCGGTTCCGATAATAAACACACCCTGCCGTCTACGACCCAGGGTTCCTGGACCAAAATGAGCTCTCCATCCTCTTAGCTGTTAGACGGAGAAACAGAGGCGGCGGAGGCAGTTTTGGGATGTTTGAGGTTAATTTGGATGCCTCTTATTCATTTGGCCAGAAGTCAACCATTGTCACATCAGCTCCACTTCGTCAAAAAAACGGAGAGTTGCGCCCCGAACAATGTAATGCCGTCGAAGAATTCCCCACCAGGCTCAGAATTCTGACTCGGATACAGTCAAGAGATTTGTATGTGGAACTTAGGATTTTACGAAGACGACTAGTTTCGGCAGATGATTCCACGCTTGCGCAGTAGTTCCTCAATGAAGCCCTCTTCGCCCGCCTTATAGCATATTTAAGTTGCTTATCTTGGCCTTGTAGATTGACCATTCGCCTGTGGCCTTTGCCCTATTAAAGAGCCTGCCTGGATAGAAGTAGATCATTGATCTCCTGGTTCCACCAGGGCGGTTCCCGCTTGTTCATGTGGGTAGAGGGTTTGACAGAGGATATAACCGCCGTCGTAATAGTTGGGCGACAAGGGAAGACTGTTACGCAGTCTGTCCCTAAAAATGGTCCAATTGTTGTTTCCCCTATTTACCGGGAAGATCGTCCAAAGCGGAGACTCTACAGTGTCGATGTTAAAGATAATGAATCTATGGTCAGAAAAGGAACATTTCCGAAATAAAAACTAGTCCATAAGATTCCCAGAGAAATTGGAGCTGACCAGTGTGATGTCCAACAATTCCCTTCTAATCGAAGTAAGGAAGGTTGGTTCATCTCCCGATTAGCTATAATTAGGTTGTTACTGATAATAAAATCAAGAAGGTGCTCATCACGTTTGTTTTGGTACCGTACTGCCCCACATCAGATGGTGAGAGTTGTATCGGTTCCGATAATAAACACACCCTGCCGTCTACGACCCAGGGTTCCTGGACCAAAATGAGCTCTCCATCCTCTACTGTTAGACGGAGAAACAGACGGCGGAGGCAGTTTTGGAGTGTTTGAGGTTAATTTGGATGCCTCTTATCATTGGCCAGAGAGTCAACCATTGTCACATCAGCTTCCACTTCGTCAAAAAAACGGAGAGGTTGCGCCCGCAACAATGTAATGCCGTCGAAGAATTCCCCAACCAGGCTCAGAATTTGATTTCTTGCTGATCGAGGAGTAGGGAGAAGAGTGATTGCACACACTCCCGCTTTCGATGTCATCGACGATAGGGTACAGATCGAAGGCTTCCAGGATCGGGTCAGATGGCGCGGGGTTGTTTGGAGTGGGGCCCGAAGAGACGTGATGTAAAGGCACGGGTTCCGATGGAGGATGTTCGGAAACACGAGAGTCCGACTTGTGGACCGTTAGCTTAACTGAGCTAAAGCCATAGTTTATCACGGCCTCAGGCGTTGATAAGCGAAAGTGACTCTTCATTCAGGATGATCACCGCCTCACGGAATTCATTGCCACCCTCCAGTAGTGGGTGGGGAGGTGATTGTTGCAGTCCTTGAGGATCCTCAGTTTGGCTTCCGGGTCAGAAGGTCCAGTCGGGAATCTCGCTTTGGATCGGGGGTGGTTTGGAATCTAGTCAAGAGGGACGGCAGCAAACTGAGCTCCCGGCCAGACTTCACCAATCATGCTGATAGGCTCTTGGTATCACCTTGCATCACGACGCCTGGGTGAAGAGCCGGGGTTGAAGGTCATAACATCAAGAAAGACGTCTAAGAGAGCGTATTTCACCAGCTCCCACTTAGTAGGAGCAATGGAAACATCAGGGTGACTCCGGTTGATGATCGTCCAGGTTAAACCTTCCTAGAAGGTTTGCCGGGGTCAGGACGTCTGGACTCCGACGGATGGGGTTTCGTAGGGGTATATTTTTTATGTGGCCACTTTAGAGCGTTTGGGATGCTGTAATGGAGCGTTTAGCTCGGTCGATATTTGTCTCTTTAGGGCCGTCTCAGCCGTAATCGGAGAGGTGGGGCGATCATTTTGATGGACCATAGATCAGGCCAGACGACCCTTCTCATTCTCTGAGAATCGGTCGAGCCGATTCTCGTAATGATCCGCATGGCTCATCTGCGAGTTCTTAGGGTACTCCGAAGGTGAATTTCTGCCAGCCCCTTGCGCGCCAGACTTGTCTGCCAATGCCTTGGTGATAGCCGAAGAGTGCGTTCACTGACTTTATCAGAGTCATTCACTATGCCTTGTAGATTATAATCTAAGCTTCCCTACATGTCCTCCAATTTGTTTTTTTTTTTCTTCTGAGCTTTTCAAATTGTGGTATCGAGGTCCTTTTCAAGAATATTTTTTTCTACTGTGATCCGATAAAGATGCCTCGCTTGATACTCTTCAAGCTTTTATAGGCCTCTCTTCTAACCCTTTTTGATGAAACTCGATCTATTACCTACATTCAAGGTTTTCAAAATAATTAACATCTTTTCTTATAAGAATAAGGATGATGTGTGCTTGCTATTCCACATTTCCTTTTCGGTGCTACAGCTTAATCCTCTGATTGAACGTTTAAAGTACTATGGTACATAAATAACTTAATTGGCCATTACAAACCTTGAGTCAGGATTACGACTAGCTTCCAACACCACTTATTATGGTGTGTGTTAATTTTATACATGAGTGGCGGGACCTAGTCTAAAGCCGACTCCGAACGACAGATTTTTGAGAAACTTTTCATGACAATTTTATTTTCTCTCAGAGTTTTTGCCGGAAATCTGCTGAGAGGAAGCCGCCGAAGATATGTTTTTTTCATATTTCGTTTTTGATGTCTGCCCTGGCCTTTCGTCTAATAAGCTAACACACTAGCTATTAGAGTACGGCGACTTCACGTACCAAGGTTCCTAAATTAATATTATGTTCAATTTCTTTTCTTTTTTTGAAACCACCACTGAGGAGAGGAACCCAATTCATGCAGTTAATGAATACAGGAAAGATGGTTCGACAACAATTATAGGCCAGTGTTTCAATGTTTCGTCACTTTCTTTTTAAGAATTGCTTTTAGTAATATTTCGCACTTTCCTTTTTCTGCTGTGAGTAATCGCATATAATGTTAGACAAACAATCAGACAATTCCAAATGTTGAAGTTTAAACCAGGCCATTGGTGCACCTAAATTAAGCATAATGAATGCCCTTGCAGTCTGTGCCGAGGTTCCTTTGGCATGATGAACACCAACCTGAGCAAGATTAATAAGATATCCATCTTTATTTATAGTTGTGTATATTGTTATAAAGGGGCTAGGTAACTGCCCACTCTCCTGTCGCCAAGCAGTATTCTTTTCTCTTCTTGATATTTACTAGGTGCGATTCCTCTTTTTTGGAACGAATCGACCTTTTGCTTCTTGCCTTGTATCTATCGAAATAACTACATCGGATATTATTTCTCTGCATGCTTGTACTTTCAGTCCTTTCAGAGGTTGGACTTTCTCTTTTGTTCTGCCTGATTGATGAATGATCGGTCTGCTCTGAGAATGTCAATTTGCCCGCAGCTCTTTATACAGCACTCACTGTGGTGTTTGCTAGTACGCGACGGGTATTGTTTTACGATACTTTTTTTTAATTTCATATTCGCCGGCATGGTTTTCATGTCAAACCTATGGCGCTTACTTCGAAACTGGATATGAATAATCCATCAGATTGCTCTACTTTGCTTTTCTTATCATGATATAAGATTCTTGCGGTACTGGAGCCGATGTTTCAATTGTATTTTTAGGTTTATTTATCTTTTGTTTTATTTGTTTTAATCTTTCTTGATGATCAATATAAAAAATACTGTTTAGGCTTCTTTCCACCCCTATTTAGACAAAATAATTTAATTAACCACTTCTTCGGTTGCAATTTTGTAATAAAACAAATACCTATTAAATAACAATTCCGATTTGAATATGAACACTCGGTCGTCTACATATATATTAAATCGTTTATGAAATCGATTTTTAAGCAGCTGTAATATTCAAATTATAAATATACAAGAGGCGTACGAGCGCATGGAACACTGATTGCAACAAATGTTATGCAGAATATTTTCTCACGCAGGGCTAGCAGATAAGTTTTAAGATTTGACGCTATATTCAGTTCAAATACTGAAATAAAAAAAAATTAAATAAAAAGGATATTTATTTATTAATTAAATGGTTAAATTCCGAAAAAAGTTTAAAAAAGTCGCAATAATATCCGAGCTTTGAGAGCTGATAATATCCACCTTGTTGGGACTACATCTGTCAAATTAGATTGATTAATTAATTGATCTGTTTGGGAGTTCTTTTTACCAGCATATACATAGCTTAGAACTTGAAATATTATAAAACCTGTTGGTTTTCACCTGAATAAGCTAGCTGTATCCATATCTACATTTCGATGACGAAACATTGGAATGATATATCATATCTCTTTCGTTTTCTACACCAATCTTTTTTAAAACACTGTTTCTATAAATTTCCATACTTTCCTTTTAAATTCAAAAAGCGCTTTCTCCTCGCAATTCGATTCGTTTAAACTGGGTATTGTGTAGAATTCGAATTTATAATGCGATAAAGCTGCGCTGACGTCAAAGTAAGGCATCCTAATTTAACTGAATGAATCGAATATAGTGAGCAATCATTAACCTTGCTGCCATTGTGAGTTATTATTCCCTATATATGTGTCGTTAACAGTTCAAGCTAAAACAGAAAACTATAGTCACGGTATTTTCAAATTCATCGAATTACTCTCCCTGAATTGTGCTGCTGTTTGGTAGCTCTATTCGCTTCTTATGTTTCAAAAGTTAAAACTTAAGAAATTCAATCCTCTGACTCCTTCCCTTTATAAAATATAACAATTAACAAAAAAACATGATAAGACGGTGAGTAGTACCATCTTTTGAGAAAGAGTGGAATCCAACCAGGAAAGTTATTACAATTGTACCTAATACAACAACGTTTTTTTCTCAGAACAAGCGCTTTATAGATAATGATGGCCAACCTAGCAAATCAATTATATTTTTAATTTAATAAACTGATTAAAGAAACTCAAAGGAAACAAAAACAAAACAGAATAGAAAAACATGCAAAATTCGTTCCATATCAACAGACAGTTGTCTTATACCGACATGTCTGTCCTCCCTTTTCTTGATATTCTGATATGATTTGGTCTCCAATTCAGCATTAAAACATCGTTGAGTAATCAAAACATGTACCCCATATTTGATGTTAAAATATCTTAATTCATATCTTCTAATATATTAAATACTATAATTTCTTCCTTTTCGTTAAGGTTCCCAAAACTCAACTGTAGTTGACAGTGATGAATGCAACATACGAAAATTACTCCTTTTATACGGCCAGTGTTGTCCATTCACAGGATCAATTAAGTGGATTGCATATATTTATTTTTGTAGAAAAATTTGTAGTGAAGTTGTTAATACTAGTGTTAGAAATTTTTATGTTGTATTTGTATTTTTTTCATATCATATTTTCATGTCATTCGATTGATATGGGCAGGTATGGTTTTTATAATTATATTATCGCGAGTGCATTGTTTATGTATTAACTATGTATTACACATCGGCACCACAATATAATATTGGAAAAAAAGTTTTTGTTTTAGTTGAAGGCAAAACACGAAAAGTATTGTAGATGCTGTGATTCTCTAACCATGAAAAAGGGGTATAAAGTTCAAATGTGTTCATGTAGCCATGCGTATTATATGAACATTAAACAATTAACCCTAATGGATGTGATTATCTGAATGATCAAAAACTATAAATATTTAGAGCGGCTAGCATCCTTACAACCCCTAAAATTAAACCAATATTTTTGAGTACAATAACTGTATTTTTATCCTAAAATTGTAAACAAAAGCATTTGATGTCAAAAAATAAAGAGGATAATAATAAATTTTAATACGAATAATTATCGCTGCGTCAAGTAGAACACACAAAAGTCAAGGGTCTTGCTTGATGATCACAGAATCCCTTAGAAAAATGATGACTTTTTTATCTGACAATTTGTCATTAATTTTTGTTTTGGCAGCTACTTTCATCGTTTTGATGCTCTATTTGCAATTATGTTGTACGGTAACTTGGTCTTGTGAAAGCAGGGTGTGAATTTATGTTTTTATTGGTATATACAGTGTTTAATACATACTTATATTATGAAATATATTTTTATATTGCGTTGAATAGTTATTGACATACCTTATACAGAGATGTAAGAAATATTAACGACATTAAATATTCGACATACTATTCTGTCTAGGAAAGTATTCTACTTGAATGTATACTCCAGCATTGTAATAACCCCAAATAAAAAAAAAAATACTGCAAAGTGCACTGAGAAAAGTGTCGAAGATGTCAGTATAAATGTATCAGACTAGCCCAAACTGTTCACCAGATTCAAATCCAAACGAACGTGTTTGTTTACTACAAATTTTGAAAAGCTTTTACAATTAGTTCAGGCTGCACCTTTTTCAGTATATCAAAATTTTATTGGCCATAGGCTTAATCTTTTCAAAATATTAACCAATCTAGTACACGATTAGAACTTAAATTAATGCAAATATACATTATTATGGAGTGTCTTTATTTTCTTTTTTTGTATTTGAATTTTAATTTAATAAACATTTTGAAATAAAGTAAAAATTTTATAAAGTGATAATAAATGCAGTTTATTATCATCAATTACATACTTTCGCATTTAAACTACTTTCTCATCAAGTTTCAAAGCGTTTTATTTGTGGCCTTAATAATTTTTCACATCCGTATACATGAACATCTTTGTATCATTACTACAGTCATCAGCCTCAACATGGCTTATGAGGAGATATGTATGTTACATATACAATATATATATATATATTATTATTATATATAACTATATTATCTATATGTATACATGTAATATACATATATACAGTGATAGAGCATTCTTATTAAATGATAATATCTGCCGTTTATTTCCTATGCAACAACACTGACGAATTCTTCGAATCGAGTGAAACCTCAACTTGTTATTCCAAACTTAATAAGAGCAGAAATTTGGTGTATAGTAAGTAGTAAGTTGATTGCCTAGTGAACTTTTTCGAACATTGAAACATTTGTACGTAAATTGTAATTACGCAAAAAATGTACGGATTGCAATGAATTAAATTAAAACTAGTCCAAATATCGTACCAGTGAGACCAAAACGACTTTGAACAAAAGGAGGCACTCAGAATCAGACTTGTCGTCTTAAAGGATGATTCAGTCCGTTTAACAACACCTTATAATGTTTTAAGAAGGAAACATAAAGGTATGAAGATGAAGGCAGTTTTGCTAAACGCCAGAGCCTAGACAACCGTCACGGTGAATATTTACTCTTGCAGGAACATCGCGCTGTAGAGAAAGAGACAGACCCAGATGATATGTTAAAGATCTTTCCTAGCAACCTCATTTTGATGGGAGTAATATGAGAGATTTCTTCACGAAAACATATGGTAATTCCAAAAGCCTTCGAATCCTGTATAGTAATATAAATTTTTGTGACATCACAAATGAAAATTTACCTTTAATACTGTTAAGGAAAAAAAGTTCTTTTTAAATCTTTTCTCTTCTTTGGTAAGATTGATTTAAAACTATAAGGTTCCCGAATAGGGTACGCTTCACTTATTAGTTTGTCACATAGAAAAATTCCTACACTACAAGGAATGTACTCTGGCTGCTTTGACGTGAACGTAATCATCGCTTTCGTTAAAAAACTTCCGGTGTGTTAAATAAATTCGGTGTTCAAAAGGAACCACATTTAGGTGTATTCCTGGCCTACGATTCTCAACCTTGTAGATTTCCTGACACTCAAGGAGATAACATGGTAGTAGCAACTGCAGACAAAGATCACAAATTTCTTTGGGTAATTTTAGAATCTGCACTCAGGTTACTATTGAATTAATGTAAGGAATGTGGACTGGGTGTTAACCCAACCAAAAACAGAGTACTACCTTTAGTTATAATGGAATAGATCCCACTTCATCCAACAGCGTTAAATATGTTGGAATCATAAACTGGAAAATTAACAAAAACTCTTTTCGTTGTAACGAACCAATGGACCTAAACTTGTGTATGACTCTTATAACATATATACACTCTATATAATCTTGTATTCAAACCAATTCTACTCTACGAGGCCGGTTTAGTGACTGAGAAATGAAATCGTCAATCTGGTTTGATCGTATTATGAGGATCGTCGGAATCTTGATAGCAGTTGCTCTTAGAGCTTCATCATATAAGGCATTGTTTAGAATTATTACCTGGTTACTATTAGACATTTTGACGAATGAGACAATAGAACTGTGCGCCACAATTGCATGGAATTATAGAAGCTATGGTCATGCCAAAATTTTGAGTAAGGTTGATCTAGACATAGCTATCGACTACGTGATAAGTTTATTATAATAGTAAAAGGTGAGGTGAGACATAACCCTTAGTAAATGTCACTGACAGATTCAAATTACGCGACAAAGTCGGATGAGGGATCTTTTGGGAACAGCTGAATCTTAGATTGTTCCTTGCGCTACCCGATTACTATAATACTATTCCGGCTGAAATAATGCCTATAAATATATCGAAAATATCTAATGGTAAAATACGAAAATTCCTTAGAGAGTGTCTGTATCACATTTGAGATTATTAAGGAATGTTCAATGGTTGCAAGAAGGTAACAGCATATCCAACGCACTTGCGAGTGGTCGTCAAATGTCACTCATTGCGAAAGAAAGATATGATAACGAACCCACTTGCAGAGAGACAATTCAGACCTTGACTGGTATGTACATATGTGAAGAAAAAATTTTCTAGTATGGGGGCCCCTTGAGGCTTGGACATGATGTCAATTGAATACGTCTGGGGTAAATCACAAATAGTTCATACTACTAGAGTTCTACGAGATACTTTTTTATTGGGTTCCAGAATTCTTATAAATTAGAAAGCTAATGCCCTTACCAGGAATACTTTTGTCCTGTTAGTCCTTGAATATGCTAATCTAATTGCTTCACGCCTAAGGGACTTTGTCCACCGATTAGCAGAGGTAGTGGAACTCATTAAACTCATTAAATATTAGTCTGTAAGAAAACCAGCGTTGGATATCAGCCGGTATATAGAGCGGAAGAAGAGTTAGAGGTGATAGACTATACTTTTTGTGGTTGATTGGCGAAGATTAAATGACCTTGACAACGGATCTTTTGTATCCTTCTCTTTGTAATTCGTCACCTAAGTCATTTTACATACAAAATACATAGTGTTTTAGTTTAGAGAATGTTAAGATTGTGGTACCGTTATACGTTCTAATTAAATTATAAATAATTTTAAATATTCAATAAATAACTTACGTAACTAGTAATTTACACGCAATTCGCTAATTAAATTACTTATTAACTTCCGAACAAAGCATGTTAAATTTAAAAAGATATATGTACATATGTTTGCATAGTGACAGCGGAGAAGCGAAATTGTTAAACTATTTTTATGTGCAAAACATAACTTTTGTTAACGTTTATTGAAGTAATAAGTTGCAATAACATTAATTTCAACTCAGAAGACTATTTTGCATGATATTTCTCATTTATTAGAACGTAGTATAAAATAAGCCACATAATATAATATAATATAATATAATATCAAACACTAATATTATGTAATATAATATAAAACAAAATATAATATAATAGTTTGATGTAGCATTTAATATGTGGCAAGTTGCAACATGCTGTTGGAACCAAACATGGTTCACATCAATACCATGAAGAGCGGATAGAAAATGGTACGATAGGTGTCTAAATTGATCGTAATGGTTGAGCCGTCCTTCTTTTCAAAGACATATGAGCCAATGATGCCTCTGCTCCACAAACCGCAATGGACTTCATCAGAAAATATTTTGTTTTAGCAAAATCGACATCATCGTGCAGTTTCTCGTTGGCGCATCAACAATGAAACCAGTTTCACTAACTTTAGCAATATACTTTCGTATATCGGGCACTGTTGGTCCTTTTCTGCGACTAAATTTTGTACAGCATTTTCGTTCAATTTCCGACTAATTGTCTTTGTAATGGAAATAAATTTACAATAAATCCCAAGAGAGATAATATACTGAATCTTGTGATAGAATAGAATGACATAAGTATTGACAGATTCCAAATAACCGATATTTATGGGTTTGTTTCATGGTATATTGGCGACGGTATTCAGTGTTACTTAGTACTTATAAAATAAGGCCATCATAGCTATACAACATTACTATTCTTCTGTTAGCCTACAAAAATTTCTTTTCAAGCGCAGAATACATTCCACTTCAGCATAATGCCAATATACATACATAAATTAATTATGCAATTGTCCAGAGAGTTACAAATCTATGAAATCAACTCTTATCTCTCTTATTATATTAAAAATTTAGGTAAGCCTTACTATATATAGGTCAAGCCACAAGTAGAATCTTTTAAATTGAACGATGTCCCTAGATACAACCAAAGTAACTTGTTTTGTTGCCGATAATTTGTATCATTATTTAGAAAGTGTGAAAGGTTTATTACATAAATAGATGTACAAAAAGATAAAAAAAAATTCTAGTTGCTCTTATACAGCTACTCAAAGCAATGCTGGCATGTGCGCTAATCAATGAGACAAATCAATAATAATTTGTTCTTACACAGTCATGAACTGAATGCAATTATAAAAGCATTACATGCACGTAGAGTTCACAAGTACCTCTTGTAATTAATGTGTGTAAGTTATTCAGTGGACTACAATTGAATGTTTGAAGTGTTTTATGCGCATATATGCAAGATTGTGCCGCTTTGATTATGATTCTAGTGTTTTACTATTCAATATAAAACTAGAAACTATAAAAAGAAAAAGAAAAAGAGAAAACAAAAAAAAAAAAAAAAGAAAAGAGCATTATACTATGATTGAGATCTGAAATGATGATAAATGAAAGATTTACATCGGAATGTTGTAGAAAGTGAGCAATAAATAAAAGTTATTGGTGAACTGCTGCACAGACACAAAAATTAATACTTCAAATATTTCAGTATGAGTATGAGCTAGTTCTAAAGTATGAAAATACGTTTTTTTTATTTTTAAATATATGTATACATTTGCCTAATTAAATCAAGGGGAGGGTTAATACTTAACAGATTTGATCCTTTTTTCTTTCGTTTTTAATATAGTTGCGGTACAGTTGCCTTCACACATTATGTGGTGAGTACTTATAACCATGCATACCTGAGTACGCAAAAGATTGTGTTAATGCTCTTCGTGATCATCATGATATTTTTAATTGAATTTAAAAATTCAATACGAACATGCAGTTTTACCTTCCTTTTTATGACACGGCACATTTTCTTATGTTGAACTGGAATGTAACCCTAGTTTTTTTTATTTAACCTTTTCCACAGAGTTTGCACAACTGACATTTTTAAACGTAACGGATAACCCCATCCCAGGTACTTTTATAAGTTTCCAAGATCATGAAATATAAAAGATCATTTCTTTTGTTTAACTTTCATTAATTATTTCTACTTTAAATAATTTTAAATTTCATTTATAAAAGGAAGCTTGAAAACAAAGGACCATGGGATCAAAAATATTTTATTTTGGTTATGTGTGACAAAGCAGGAAATTTCAGACAACAGCATAAGAAACCCTAAATATAACCCTTATGATGACATGAATGACATTTCTTAACTTCAGTGTGTTATATTTTAGCCTTTGCTAACCGGAAGAAAATGTTGTTGTGTCTTTCACACATTTTATTCTTATGTTCTAGTTGTTCCTCTGTGAAATTGAAGAAACTTTTTTTTAAAATGTAATTTCTTATAGACAAAAGGTTTATGCCAGGACATCTGTTGACATCGTAACTTAAATCAAAGTCCAAAACAATCAAATACTAAACTTCACCATAAGACTAACTGCTTAGCAAATTTAATTTTTTTTTGTTCATTTTTATTTATTTATTGAATCTTTACGAGCAATGAACTGTCAGTAATTTATCTAACCATAGCACTATATATGTGTATGTAGGATCAGCAAATTTTGCTATTATGCAGATTGTATTTTCAAAATGTTTCTTCTTACAAATCGCGTATGACCACTTTTATTTAGGGTTCTGAAATGCTTACTTTGTGTTGAGGACTGAAGCAGTAACTCATAATTAGTAGCATCATATGACTTTTTACATTGAATTCAATAAGAGGCCTAAAACAAGTCATCTATTTTGTTGCATCTATTTTTGTACAGAAATCATTGCGAAAGAATGAAATTATTTTTATCTACATTTGCTATAAACATACATAATTTAGCAACAGTATGAATACCATTATTAATCATATTCATTTGAATGTCCATATTAGTAATTAAAATTTTATCAAATTAAAATTTAGTGTATCAATCCAATCAAATTAATATAAAAATGAGGTGATTATGAAAATGCTTTGTAAGCGATTTTAGATTATTGAAGCCTAGCTTAAGAAACTGTTGCTAACTAACAAAATTTAATATTATAAAGGAGAATGAAAGAACAATAAAGAAAATATTCTGTATCGAATCAAAGATAAGAAAATAAGTCTTTTATTAAACCGGTGGTTGATAGAACCAATAATAAAAGTGAATTTGTTAACTTATGCGTGAATATATTTACATGTGGTAAGTATACTCATATATTGAATATGAAGTTTTCTTCTTTAAGTACAAATATTCCGCCATCCGAAATATTTTTTTGAAAACTCAAGTATGTTTTCAGGAAAAATTTGTTTTGATTTTTATTTATTTATTAATTAGAATGCAATTAAAAATTATATCAAATATTATATACGTATAATAATTAAATAATTATTTGAATAACAAAGTTCTTGCACTCAGTCTAGTGTGACAGATCAAAGTCTCTGGTGGAAATCGAATCCATGACACCCAAATTTGAGTAATAATCCTATGAGAATCTATCGAAAGAATCACACAATATTTATTAATTTTAATTCAAATGCTTTCTCTCCACACGTACTAGTCTGTAAGCTTTCTGTTTTCATCAAAACTCCAACCGCTAGAACTTATAAAAGTTGTGCCCTTAGATAGAATGACATTCTGTGGTAGGAGACGGATTGGCATAATCCTTACCTAACCTCAGTATCTTCGTTCTCAAGAAATCCTATCACACATTGGATAACAATTGAGTTAAGCAATGTCATTTAATATCAATAAAACTAGTTTTTGCATTACTATACTTGTTTACTCGAAGAACCTTTTATAGCTTATTTTGTCAATTCCTGGTTATAACGTCATAAAAATATCGATTAAGGCAGATAATAAGACCAAGGTAAATAGATAAGTTGACCATCAAAAAAGAAATTGTAACGAACTGTCTTTTAGGAAAAATAATTCAGTCGTGATATATTAATTTTTTGTGATTGAAAACTATTAGGGTATTAAGCACAGTTCTACTCGCATTTTTATCACTATTGGTCTGATTTCATAAGAACTAACACGAGAAACTTCAGCGTTGTTTATAACGTTCCAGTTATTTTTGGATGAGTTTCTTTATGACAGATGAGTCTCGGAAAGTACTCCTGTTTTTTTTTTATTTTTTTATTTAGAAAGAAGTGTTCAAATGAATCTTTTTTTATGTATGATGCTATTTGCGTTTCGATTGTGCATTGTGCATTAATTAGAAAATGAATTTTGAAACGTAAATATATGAAATTATATTGGGAATGGTATAATCAGGATGATGCCTAGAATTAGGTATCACAGAGAACATAAACTGAGGATTACTTACAGTGTAGGATCACATTATTATTATAGAAATCAATCGATCAAATCAGTATTAACAATTTTTATCGAACTGGTAGTTAGTTCGAATGTATTCAAATTTATATACATACATAGATATGTATTTAAAAAAGAAACAAAAATACTTGTTTGGTATCGAACACTATCATGCGTTATATGTTAATACGCCATTTGCATTTTCTTTGTGATGCCTGTCAGGGCTTTGCGTTGACTATTTTTACGTAGCAACCTCAGAAGTGAATTGCTTTGTACATATGTATGTTTATTATTACATATTTTGTATGATTGTCGGGGGTTAAATAGTGACAATGCAAAACGAATAAGGGATTGTAAACTTTTAAAAAAATATTGTTAAATAAAAAAAGAAATGTAAAACAGCTGAATAAATGTATTTGAAATAGAAAAAAATATATTATTATGGACTAGACTGAATAGAATAGAATTAACGGCCGAAGAATCGAAATGCACATTCAAATGAAAGTTTGAAAAAAACCACCCTCTATACAAAAGTCTGACAGTTCAGAAACAAGACTTATATTTTTATACGTTTATGTTTATGTTTTTATACAGCAGGTTTACAGCTTCTGAAAGAGTTGCAAGATAAATCAACAAATCAAATATAAAATTTAATTTTGAACCTACAATTAAAATTATTAAAAAAATAATGATAAAATTTATAAAACTATTATCGCCTAGATTAACTGCTTTTAACAATCGTTTGAAGTAAACAAAATAAAAATTTTCATATGTAGGGCAAGCAGTTGCTGTAAGGATGACATTACGCAAAAATTCTGTTATAATGAGATTCTGAAGACTGATAATCAAATCTTTTTAGGTTACACGGTAAAACATGGTAGAGGTAACATTGTTGTTTGGACGTAATTCTCCTACTATGGTGTTAGGTTACTACATTGTGTACTAGGTATTTAGTAAATAAGTCAAGTAACAATATGGAACTTCGGATAATGACCCTAAATGTAATGTAAAGTTTGCTAAATAATTGTAAATAATAACATGAACCGCACTGCCTTCAGATCCAAAACCTATTTAGAACTTGTGGAATATAGTAAAAACAACAATCACAGAAAAATGTCTCGAAAACTGTTTAGGCAGGGTGGTACTACATTATCGGATTATGCTTAGATGACGTCTGGTAGCTTTTATAAACAACACCGGAATTTCTATAAAATATTCATCAATCTTGAACAATATTGGGACTTATATTAGCGCAAATGTATTAACATATTACTATTATTATGAAAACAAAAATATTTGTTTGTGTGATATATAAACCGAGGATAAATGGAGTTAACCATTAACAAATTTCTTATTTTACTTAATTTCTTATAATAGTACATGGTGGTGTTTAATACTTTTCACGTCAATGTTTCTTTCTTAATGACCTTGAAATTAGTGTGATAAAAACATTGCACTAATTGAATGCTTTGGTATCAAAATATATACAGTGAAATCCTCCATAGTCGGACAACGGTCGCTAAGCTAGTTTTGTCCCCTACCAGAAAGTGTCCGCTTAAGGGAAAATTACTTTTAATAGCTACTACTTCTAATTGATAGTTTCTATATCGAATGTGCACACACACATTTAGTAAAAAACAGTCTGGGCGACCGAATATGGGAATAGATATATTAACGCCAGGTATGGCAGCCTATTGGAGACGTTTGCTTCTCTTCTGGTAGCATTGTTAAATGACAGAAGAACGAGCACATTTAGAAGACTTGGAACAAGTTCGATGATAGATTTATCGTTTATGAGCGACAGCCTTGTTTCGCGTGGAAACTTATTGTGAACCTCACGAACAGTGACAGGCAATCGTAACACGAGATGAGACGGATTGCCGAAGTTTACGGGACCTACACGCAAAGACGCTAAGTCCACTTATATCCAAAATTGAAATTTTAATGCAAAACGGTAACACTATACAAAATACGTATTTTACGACAACAAAAAATGTCACTATGTAGTTCTAAGTTGTTGTGATTTTGTGGTTTACAAAAACTCCAAGCCCACAAAACTACGAAAAATATTAAAGCACGTGCTAACTCCACGAATATTAATTATTAATTGATTGATTAATTGATCTAGGTCATTTAATAGAGCTATTTTGTAAAAATAATTGCGTTTAAAAATTTACAAATTTTAAAAGCTGAAAAAGCTACAATGTTTTTTGTGTAAAATTTGAAAGAAGGTAATTAACACATTTGTGAATTAGACCCACAATGTGATTTTCTTTTATTCAAAATCTGTATCCAATGTGATGAGATTTTACTTTTACACAATTACATCATATTTAACAAAAAGATTCTAGCCAAAACTATAGGGAATCACTGAATAAGAATAAAAATTGGTATACGGGGGTTTTTGAGGTTGGTGATTTCGAATCTGAAGTTCAAAATGTCAAATGAAAAAATGGTGACTTTAAATTTTCAAATTGTTCAGATTTACATTAATATATGAATATAGTGTTTTTTGAGGTTGTTGACTTCGAATCTGAAGTAAAAGTTTTCAAATACAACATGGCGTATGCAATATTCAATTTTAAAATTTCTTCTGATTTAAGCGGGTAAAACACAGTGTAAAATGCAATAAATGCAAATAAATGGAAACTGTTATAGAAACTTTTTATTTTTTTTATAAAAATAAAAGCGGAGGCTGCCTAAAAACGAATTGAGAAAAATAAACTAAAAATTCTTTATTTAACATGTCAAAATTCATTCAATTTTTTAAAAGCATATCCAAAATTTAATTTTTCGGAAAAAAAAATATGAGCTTTTCGCAAGAAAAAATTTTTTAAATAATTTTTTTAAAATTTTTAATTTTTTTTCCATATTTGTTTGTTTTTAAATATTTAAAGAAACTTCAAAATTGAAACGAAATCTCATTGCATATACTGTGTTCAATACTAGCTCACAAATAATGATTTTGACTACCTGCTACGCAATCGTCGTTAATTTTTTACAAGAATAAAACATACCAACAACAAACAGTTTCAAAAATGATTTAATGCAGGTCAGGGTTCGAATCCCCAGTCAGACATCAAAAACGAAATATAAAAAAAATATTTCTTCTGCGGCTTCCTCTCAGCAGATTTCTGGCAAAACTCTGAGGGTAAATAAATTTGCCATGAAAAGTTTCTCAAAAATCTGTCGTTCGGAGTCGACTTTAAACTCTACTCATGTATAAAATAACATTCACAACATAAGTAGTGTGAGAAGCTAGGCTAGTCTAATATTTTCAGCCAACTTTTGCCACCGTTGCGCATTTCAAAATCAACTCTTTGACGCGGAACGAAATTTTTGTAATTTTTTACCTTAATTAATTTTAACGTTGAGTTTTAAAAACAATTTCATTTTTCCACCTTAGCAATTTGGTTTCGAAATATTGAATAAATTGTCTCCGCCTGCTTGATGAATGAAGACTTATTTCAGCCAGTGTATGTACATAATATGCTATATGTAGCTGTTGTATATACATAAAAATATCTAATTCTTTAATGTAGTCAAACAATCTAATCATTTTTGATTTGATTTAAAAATTCAATAAATAAAATACATAATGACCGATAAACATATAAAGTAGAAGTTTAAGGGGGGTTAAACTGCAACCGTTTGAAATATATGGCCACCTATGTCAAATGGGATTGATTTTTAAGGAGCCCGGTATTCAGGTTTTTGGTTCCTGCATTATCCCGAAATATATTTCCTCTTTAAAATACATTTATCACATGTGTATGAAATAAAACAACACAGAAACGCAATAAAATAGCTTAAATTAACAAAAATTAAACAATTTACGTATATTTATATACAATATTTTCCGAACATAAAAACGCTGGATATAATAAATCTAATCTTAGTAGCACTGATGCAATCTCGATTTTTGATTCAAAATGTACTGAAACCATATATATAATCCGCTTTTAAGTATTCCCCGTACTTCATACCTTAAATTCACTAAAAAAACCTTTATATACTCGCTTTATGACAACTTTCATTCCGAAATTGGTCCTGTTCACTAGTTCCCTCATTTGTGTCATCAAGTCATGGGGAAACTCTTGAGCCATCGAAATCCAATACTCACCATTAACACGATACGTCAAATTTATTTGAAAAAAAAAAAAAAAGAATGCAATTTCATATAATGCAGTTTCATGTAATGTGCAATGCCATTTCATAGAATGTTCTTTATGGTTTAATTTTTTTGAAGTCAGCCGCTGCATTCTGTCCCATCCGTAACGTAACAAACTGAGGCAACGCAATCTTTGAAAATTGATTCCAGATAGAACACTTACAATCTACAAATATTCGCCTTTTGTAATTTGTAAAGATTCTGATAATCTGAACTGGTGCTGGTCTCGGACGTCTCAACGACCTGATTATCTGCTTAGTTAATGCTACAATAGGGCTCTTGAAAGTCTGCTGCGGATCCATTTTCTTCAGTAATTTTTTCGAGTGATCCCAAGGTGACACAGACAATTTTGTTCACCATACCGAGTTTTAGAAGATGATCAAGCTGACATTCCATTGAATAAGAAGCCAGTGCAGTGAATGAGAAAAATATAATCCTATCACTTTGAATTACACGAGGATATTTGCTCTCAGATGTAGGATTTCGGTACAAGGATTGCCCGCTTATAAGCACTATCTCACACTCACTCTTTTTGGTAGTGCTTATATTCGGGAAATTCTTTAAGTAAATACATTCGTGTAGAAAAAACGTAATACATACTTAAGAAGAGTGTTTGCAGCCCAAAATACAAATACATATACATACATAATTGCCCATTACAACCCTTCTGTCAGGATTTCGGCCTAGCTTCTCACACCACTT
>QOCX01000596.1:0-48088 GCA_005959815.1 Sarcophaga bullata | reverse complement strand
TCGCCATTTATTTTATATTTTTTAATTAAAGTTTTCTACTATGAATGGACAAACTTGAAAAAATATGAAAAAAATTCTCATTTACCAAGTTTATCTCATCAAGCCTCATAGAATATTAAGTCGAATAATATACAGTGGACAGCAAAAGTCTTAGTACGGAAATATAGTATATTAGCAATTTCATGAATTTTCGCGAAAAGTTTGTATAAAAATTTATAGTTTTTATAGTTCAGTAATATATTTCTGTTCTATTTTAAAAAACAAATTTTTTATATTTTTTACAACACAAAAGAAAAATAAGGAAAACATTCTGGTGACTCTACATTTTGGCAGCGTAAGTAATAAATACTTTTAGACACGTTTTTAATTTACTTTTATGAATGGAAGGATTTTTTAACAAACATTATGCTATTAACAATGCTTTTTAGTTAAATATTGCGAGGCGTACTTACACTTTTGCGGTGCAAAATGTAGAGTCAAAGTTCAAAATTCGCTGTTTCTTTCTTTCTTATCAAATATTATTATTATTTTTTAACTGTGATACACCAATATTATTAATATACTTTTTATAAGAAATAAATCTTTTCGACTATGGTTCTTGCCACTTGACGAAATATTAATCAGCATTCATTTGAGATATTATGATATTCTCCTTTTATAAATTGGTACAATATATATGTAAATAAATGACTATAGGAAAGGTAAATTGTTTATAAAATTAATAAAATCATAAAATGATTTAATTCTATACATCAAGCCATAACTGAAAAAAAATCTCAAGCGACATATTTTTCAAATATCGTTTTTTCTTTTGTAATAAATAAATTCATTGGCATCATTTGTATCATCTATAAAAATTTTAGCGTCCCACAGTGTACCATTATGAATTTATAACAAAAAATTTTTTTATCTCAAGTTTGTTAATTTGAACACGAAATAAATAATAAAAACCTTCTCCTGTAAAATTTCGTTTTTGTCACTTCAGCTTTTTTTGAGGTTATGGCTCGATTTATTATGGCTCATGACTAATTTCAATTTGCCGCTTTTGATAAGGGAACATAGTTTTAATAATTTAAACTGAACAAGATAGCGGTAAAAATCAAATGAGCGTTTAAAGGATATTTTTTAAGCTTAATTAATTATTATTTTTAAAATCGAACGTAATCTCAGCTTATTTCAACTAACGACTAAACAGCTACCAAACATTGGTTGAATAAATTATTTTTGTTATACAAATTTTATTAGTTTTTGTTAATTACATATTATTTACATAGATTTCACTAATTTTTATTTGCGGTTTGGGACGTTATTTTGTTCGATATTTGATGATTAGATCAGATGATTGTCCTGTCGGCTGCTTCATGTGAGCACAGTTCTAACAAAACTGTGCAATATTTAACTTATACAATGCCTGATATAACCGAAATATCTCTCATATATCCTGTTTTATACCATGACAGCATTACCGTTTTTGACAGTCAATTTTAGATTTTGATTATAAAAAAACTGTATTTAGTTTTTACTGGATCTTTGTTAAGAGCTCACATATTACTCACATATTGTATTAGTTTTATTAAAAACCTAGGAAGTTTTATTCCTAGGTATTCATGCAAAGTGAAATATTAGGCTCGGCGCTGTGTAATTACTAAGGTAAACAATTTTAGATTTTTTTTTTTTAACACGAATGTCCCTTTCAAAAATCCCAAACCATTCTTTTATATGATAGTGCATCGTTCCATTGTCAGAAAATGTGTCTATGTTAACATCACCAGATAGGTCATATTGGCGCGATTACACTATATAATTATTATATACTCTATATGTATATGATATTTGATATTTGTATGTGAATAAGTAGTTATTTTTCTTTTTATCAATTTAATAAAATAATTATATTATGTTAAGTGAAATAATTTGTTAATTTATTTAAACATTGTATAATTGTTGAAGGTGAAGGTGAGTAGTAAAGGGCGATGTTTTAAAATCGCATAACATAAAAATAAGAATTGAATTCGAGAATATTAATCGGGAGCAGCAAGTAATACTTTAATAAAAGTGATAAAAGTGATAAAAGTGTCTATATTATCAATAATTCTAAGAATTTTGAATTATAATTAAAAGCCATTAGATGTGGTTGTTATTATGTTTGATGTTAGTATTGAATTACCTTGTCACCTGGAAGAATTCCTGGTGGTAATTTGGTTACAGGAGGAGCTGAAGTAAATACGGGAGGCTGGTCTTGTACATCTTGAACAATAACAACAATCTCCAGGCCAGCAATATTTCGACTATCCTGTCCAGGCTCTGCATACGCATCCTATAAATAAAAATAAACATTATAGTTAGAAATCGTATTATATAATAATGTATTGTAATTTCTAACTCTTTGTATTTTTGAACTATTCACCTTGTTTTGAAAACTGCTTAAGCAAAAAGTTTTTCCTTTATATTATTATAAATAAAACTTTATTTTTTAAACTTTATACGTGTTCTATAAACTCTTCGTTTCGAAAGGTTTTTAAAGTTTATGGTTGCAATAAGCTGTGAGCCACTGTATTCCTACAAAAGTACAACGTGAACAAGGTGAACGCCCTTGTAATACCACCATATCGAGTAAAATTTCAGATCCTATATCTACCATTGTTTTGCAAAATTGATTTTTAAATTTTGTACGGGTAACTAACTATTGATGTCACATTTTTTAAAATGTTTAGAGAGTGATGTATTGTAACTTTGGTACTTGACGGTACAGTTCATCCAAACTATAGAATCTTCTATACGTAGTACGCATTTATATTATTGCAAATCTATCACGATCTGTATCCTAAAAATATGGGTCGTAAACTAAAAACTGGGAATATTGAATGCAGTTTTTTTTTTAAACATATTTTGTTCCTGTTGGGATCAAAATGATCGTTTGCCTATACTAACATTAATTGGCCTGCCATTTGTTTTGATCACGGTATTCACCATACATGCAAATAAAGAATAATAAAAAATTAAGCCTATAGCAGATAATTTAGTGATCTTCAATGCATTTCACAGATTACAAACGAAAAAAGAATTATTAATACTGAAGAACCGTTAAACGGAAGCTAGCATCTTTTCTTAATGTTTTTAGAGTAAATTACTCATTCCGATTGTAAACTACTTGCAATAAGATGACGATGATGGTTTACTACCAGTCTCATAGTGTGACAATCTGCCGGTTTCAGTTGTTGTTTTTATAGTTTTTCTTATAGATTCAAAAAGAGTATGTGATAATTGCCATCTGCAGCTATTAACTGAATAGAAGAGTGTAAAAAAAAAAGATTGAGTATATGAATAACTAGTTTAACGATTTTCTCGCTTGCCAGTGGAAGTACACAAACATGATTTTAGAGCATAGTATTACTGCAGGGTTGTCATATTGGCAAAGTTCTACGGTTTATTTTCCTTCTCTTGCCCTTCTATATTCTTTCTATATAATAGTCGTGTAACTGGTTGACGATCATCATTATTAACATTTTCATTATCCACTTTGTTGTTATGGTACCACTGCTGTCATTTTAATAAGTTTATAAGGAAGAAGCCTGTAAGCATTATGAGTAGAAATGCATCTTACATGTGTTAGCACATTCCAGCCATCGTTAAACATCTTATCAGTTTGAATTTCTAATGAACTATTAGCAATAAACGTCTGATACCGTTATACAAAAATTAATATTGTCCAATGAATTCATTTTTACACTCACAAAATTTGGTTATTATTATGAAATTTACGGTTTATTAAAATAATGGCATTTACAGCTTTATTTACTAAAAATCTTAAAACAGGTTTGATGTACACCTTAGCGTACATATAGGGCTTATTTATTTATTAGCACATTTGTGACATAGGACAACAAGATATTAATATCATAAATTGATATTCTACAAAATGGACTACAAACAAAAATACAACTAAATTAACTTATCAATCAATATATTAAGATTGCAGAGATAGAAGAACTACAACTTGTGGATACAGGATACATGAATAATAATAATTAAGAGGAAACATGATATACACATAACCGCATACAAGTTTACACAAAATTTATAAAAAGGAGAGTTAAAAACAATTTTTAACGATAACAAAAAGTAAAAAATATTGAGTCGCTTATTTCATCCGCTTAATTATCAACAGCAGACAGTGATGCAATGGAATTGCTAAAAACGACTTGCAAGAAGATAAACGAACGCTTTGAGGTTGGCTTGCTTGTGTAAAAATTCTAACGCAAAACTACCGAACAGTTATCCAGCCTCCAACAAACAGACATGGTATCGACCAATATTTTTAACTTTTAACCCAAACAAACCCAACAAAGTGCGACTGGTTTGGCATGCCGCAGCAAAATCAAATGAAACATCTCTGAACGATATTATACTTGCTGGCCCAGATAATACCAGTTGACATACTTTTTGTGTTATGAATTGGAAAATTTGCGATTTGTGGCGATATTGCGGACATATTCCACAGAATCAACGTACGAGAAAGCGACATGCAAGCTCAACGGTTCTTATAGTGGAATAAGAATGACAATTCGCGTCAACATATGTAATGAGAGCTTCAACATTTGGAATGTCAAATGCATGCATAGCCCATTACGTACGCGACACAAACGCTGATGAATTCAAACCATCACTACTTTCCATGGACCTTGGACTATCTTACTGATAGTAAAGACAATGAAGAAGCCGCAGCAGAGCTAGCCCTTCTAGAGGCAGAAATTCACGCCGCCGCTTGTTTTCACATAAGGAACTAATCTAATTCAACCATGGTTTCAAGCCAATTCTCCGAGTTTTCAAAAATAACTCAAGATGCCAAGCATTGGGGAGCAACCGAAAAAGTTTTAAGTATGTATTGGGACCCAGTTACTAATGTTTTTAAATATAATTTCAGATTTGCACGTCTGCGCCGAAATGCTATTGACGAAGATATCGTACCTACCAAGAGGGAATGCCTCTAGGTTTTGAAGACTATATTCGACCCTCTTGAATTCCTGTCATTCCACACCATAGGCCTCAAAATTCTACTTCAAGATGTACATCTATACGTAAAATAGTATCAATTTAAAGCGTCCATACCACTCATCTCTGATGACGAGATTCCAAGATTCCGAAGTTGTGCAACTTCATACTTTCGGGAAACACGTCTACGATGCTGTTAGTTATCTGGTTTTACGGTTATTTGAGTGAGAAACTGTTTCTCTAGTAGTAGCTAAGTGCACTCCCGATACCTCGAATGGAGCTTCAAGCCGTTCTAATCGGAGTCAGATTGACAAATTCAGTACAAAATATCCCTCGCTGGCGAATATCCTCAAGATATTGGTGGTCAGATTGTAATTCTGCAATGGCTACGGATTGATCCAAAAAATTTCAACTGTTCATAATGCACAGAGTAGGAGAAAACTTGGAACATTCCAACGCCACAGATTGGAAATGGGTACCCACTAAAATGAACACTATGGATTTCGTTACAAAAAAACAGCGCAAAAGAATATGGACTCATGGTTCAACGGCCCTGCCTTCTTGCGTAACGACCCAAGCCAATATCCAACATGTGAAGACTTGGGAGAAATGGACAAGTTGGAGTTGAATTGACAAGAAACCTAAAAGCTACAACCTTTTGAATTTTGAATATTTCTTGAACTGGAGAATTCTCTACCGAGCAGTAGCGACGTTCTTGCTATACATGAATAAACTAAAATTCGCTTACAAAAAATCAGATTTCAATTCCACAGTTACTTATGAGATGGTACAACAAGCAATGCGTTATATTATAAAACAAGCCCAGCATAGTGAATTTCTTCAAGAAATTATGGATTTCAAAAATGAAGGAACTATAGAAAAATCTAGTAAATTATATAAGCTCAATGTCTACTTGGACGACAGTGAGATGTTAAGAAGCAGAGCAAAACGTCTCAACAGCCACGAAGATGAAACCGTATTACCAGCTGGGCATCATATAACATTTCTTATAATTCGTTCTTTTCACGAAGACTACCATCATCACTTCCACGATGCAGTAATTAATAAAATAAAAGGCCAATATTATGTTCATTGTCTACGGGTCGTATATAAAAAGGTGCGTAATTCCTGTCAAAAGTGCAAAAATTCTTCTGCCGCACCACAATCCCCTAAAACGGCGCAGCTACCAGTTGCTTGTCTAGGAGCTTTTCAACGCCCATTTACTTTCGTTGCCATTGATTTTTTTGGTCCATTATTATTTACAGTTGGAAAAAAGAAAAGAAAAGCGTTGGAGATTAGTATTTATCTGCCTCACAATACGTGAACTCCATACTGATGTCGCTTATAATTTGGATACCAGTTCATCTATTGCCAGACGAAGCACATCTTGTGAAATATATACAGACAACGGTACCAACTTTGAAGCAGTTGAAAAAAATTCTCAAAGAAGAGATCAAACAAATTGATTTTCCCAATATATCATGCAAATTTGATAAAACCCACCAGGAGGGCCCCACATGGGCAGTGCTTCGGAAAGACTTTTCAGACCTTTTAAAAATGTTTTATACGGTCTGTATCCCATACTAAATTTTAACGATGAAACCTTAAACAGTGCACTTTACGAAATCGAGTCTATTATTGATACTCGACCACCCACATTCGTTTCAAAACTTTGAAAGCGTCGGAAATAAAATATTTAATTTTAAAGCCTCGTTCGTGCTCGTTTATAAATCGCTTTAACTATTTTAAGTCTGTTAAATAATATATTGAATTGAAATTATATTTTAAAATAATAAAAAGAATTTTTCGAGTGCTCTTAAAAAGATTTATACATTGCTCCAAGCAACATATATAGATAAAAATAGTATGCAGTACACTGTATAACAAAATTTTATTTAATGCATGCGACTGTTAAACTTTTACTTACAGTGATATGATTGTGATAAAAGTTCATATTTCTTTATTAAATAATTTGTTTGAGTGTAGTTTAGTTAAGTTTGCAAGAACTTTAATGCCTTTTATGAGAGTATTTTATTTTTATAGTTTTAGACTCATCAATCTGTTGTACATGAGTTTACATGTATGTATGTTTTAGAATTAATTTTAATTTACAGAAAAGTTTTATGTCCGTGAATACTTTCTTCTTTACTTTAGTTGATTTGTTAAGACATGTAATAAGACTGTGAATAAATTTATTGTTCAATCTATAAAGTAAATAAATAATAGAAAATTTGCGAACAAACATCGTATATAATTTTAACCAACATGCTTATTAAAATCTCTAACTTTGCAATTAACTTAACAATTATGAAGACTCTTTGTTTAATTTAAATTTTGCAATTAGTATGACCAAATTAATACAATTATTTTATAAATAAAGTCAATAATTTGTACAAAAAGTCTGAATCTATTCTATCTCAATAACAAAAAATGCGAATTAGAAGCAATCAAAGCGTAATTTCTTTATATATGAGCGACTAAAGCTTTCAGGACAGTTATTATCATAATTTTATTGTTAATATAAATACTAATAAGTGCCATTATTACAATTTACCGTTAAAGATTTAGTGAACTTTAAAGTCACTTTTAACTTCTTTTCGTTACTACAAATTACTGATAATATAAAGTTGACTTTTTTAAAAATATGACAGTGCCAGTGGCGCGTACTAGACGGTCTGATGGGGGGCGTGTACCACCGGTCCGATACGTAATACAAAACATTTAGATCTTTAACACTTCGACTACCGATAAAATATACCTGAGAGTCACGCTGTCCTAGAAGCATTTATTTTTAATAATAATAAGAACTAATAACGTCGTATAAATATAACAGCCACCAGTAGGCGACAAGCATGAATTAAAGCGCCGGCGTGAAAGTGTTAAGCTCTTTAAAAACGCGTTGGCTGTATTGTATTGTATTTTTAAATTTATACTTTTTTCCTCCACCCTATATATGTACATATATCAAGTTCAAAGATAAAGCTAACTTTAAAAGTTATAGGCAGGATAATCTTCCTTTTAGCCCCAACTTCAAATACCGTCAACAACATGTGTTAATTGCCCTTTCTGTTTTTATGTTTGTTATTGTTCCTATTTTTTCGCTCTAAAACAAAATAAATGTTTTTTGTTTACAAAATGCATTAAATTCAGTGAAAGTACGGAAACGCCACGTATACATAGACTATGAGAGCACAATTGAGAGCGTAAGGAAAACGTTGTCAAAAAACAAATGATTTTATCTCACGACTGCTTTTGCCAACGATATTTTATTATGTATGGAAAAATCGTCAATCCTCAATTCAATTTAATGTCTAACAATCACTTTTACCTTATTGCATACTTATAATAATGAAATTATCTTCTAATTATTGCTCTTTGCTGTTAAATAAAATTCTATATTTTTAAGATTTGTATTGAACTTGTCCGCTTTTTCAGCTTAAAGATATAGAAATGAGTCTAAGTTGGCTACAGTGGTATAGTAGTTCAATATCTGAGACGGCTTCAAAACAATGACCCTCACATAAAATTTTAACAGCCTGTGTTTGTAAGACTCTATGAATTCAAGAAAGAATCAGTTTTAAAGAACTTTTCCAAGTTAACGATATATAACTAAATATGTATACATACAATGTATGTAGATTTATATTTGTATCTACATGTACACTATAAACTCCATTAATATTCAAGTATATTCGCATGCATCTCTGTACGTTTGGTATGGTTAATTAACAAATATGTAGTATTTATATAATGTTCAAACCCACAGAGAATACAATGAAGAAGTAAAAAAGAAGAAATAAAATAAAAATAAAAACCTATGTACATATGACTGAACAACATTAAAAATACGAATATATTTAGCAGCGAAATGCAATGCAGTTTCGAATACCTGCGTTCATTTGACAACACTTTCTGATTGACTGTTGTACAGTGATGTTGTAACTTCTTTAGATCTGAAAAACCGATTTTGACAAGATGGATAGTGATGGCGATCAAGTTTGGATGTAAAAGAGCAGGCGCGGCCGTATGTGTGTATTTTGCGACAAATTTTTACACCGTTAGTCGTTGATGTTCTTTTTGTTTACATAATGAAAGTTTGTCATTAAAATTATAGAACATACTATAAAAAATCCATAAATTACTTGCTCTATTAAAGAGACATTACTATGAAAAGATTGGTGACTGCATAACCGTTACCGCTTATAATGTGTAACTGCACAAGAAAACAATTCAAAGAATGTACAATGATTAGTAGTTGTAAGCGAAACAACCACCTCAAATACAAATGAAATGAATGTAGTTCGACAAGTTAATCAAATCAAACGATGACTGACGGCAACTAGTAAGTAATCGTCAAACGCTCAACGCCAACAACTACAAAATAAACATATTTTACACATTTCTTCCATAACTGTTGATTGAGATCAGCTGTTTTTATAAATGTAGCACCTATTTCCAAGTCGCCGTAGTCTAGTAGGTAATGCGTTGGTTTATTAGACGAAAGGCCAGAGTTTGAATCCCCGCTCATACATCAAAAACGAAATATGAAAAAAATATATTTCTTCGGCGGCTTCCTCTCAGCAGATTTCTGGCAGAAAGTCTGAGAGTAGAGAGGGAGTTGCCATGAAAAGTTTCTCAAAAATCTGTCGTTCGGAGTCGACTTTAAACTGTAGGTCCCGCCACTCATGTATAAGATTAACACACACAACATAAGTGTTGTGAGAAGCTAGGCCGTATTCCTGACTGAAGGGTTGTGATGGCCAATTATGTATGTATGTAGCATCCATTTCGGTGAATGTAATATTAAGTTTTTTAAAATTTTAACATTTAATTTAGAATTTAGAACAGAAGGAAATATTTACGGGTTATTGAAATACCTTCATTATATAACGCATTCATATGTTAAGGATTTAGATTGGAATTTCGCAAATAAAATGTTTTTTTTTTGACCATCCATAGCGATCAAAGTGATTCGCTTACATAATGATCATGTTACATACTTATTTTATCCGCACACACATAAATACCTAAAATTTGATATGCGCTAAGGTATATTTCCTTGTTTTCAATAGAACTAGGAAGATTGAAATAAATAAATGCAATGTGGATAGAAATTATGAAATGAAATGCATAAAGCACAATGAGAAAATATTATAAAATTAATGTGTGAGTTTACTTGGGTATACAGTAGAATATTTAGAGAAAATCTAATCTAACATGATAATCTAATCTAACATCTCGGCGTCATTATCTTATCCTTAAAAGTAAGAAGAAGAAAAAATCGAGTTAATAAACTTTTTTGGAGAGAGGTAGAAGTGTAAATTATTTACAATTTAAAAAATATGTAATTTGCGATTGATGTGAATGAAGGAAATTAAAATTTTTACATTAAAGGTATTGCCAGGCTAGGCAACGTGTATATGAAAATAGATCAGTGTAGAGATCTTTTTGACCGTTTATTTGTTTTTTATTTCGAAGGCATTAAATCACAATTAATTTTTCTTTTTTAATCCATAGCCAAACTTTTGGGTGTTGTGCTCAATTACAACTTATAAATTATAAAATGCCTTAATCCCTGAATTGTTTTCAAATTAATTCTACTTTTGGAAAGTAATACAAAAGTATTAATAATAAGAGAGTTGCCTCTGGTTAAGCGCTATACATATTCAAATTGAAGCTTGTTTTTTATATTATATAGGTTCTGAGTTAAACACCAAGGCAAGGATTTATGTATTTGTATTAATATAGAACGACTAACTATTTTGATGTAGTTTCTCTCTTCTCTTTCTTCCTTTGTGCAACTGATGCGTAAACAAAATCTCAAAACCACAAAGTCTTATTAAAAAATAAACATTTATCTTGTCACACAACTTGGAATATTTATGACTGACCAGCACACCCATCAAACGTTTCCTGTTCTCTTCTGGTTTATTTTGAATAATTCAAAAAAAAAAAAAAAGAAAAATTGTTTAACATTAAAGAAATAATCTTTAAATGCCTTTAATCAAAACATTATGCGAAGAGCTTTTTTTTTTTTTTTAAATAATTACTGTCATTATAATACTCTGAAAAGAGAATTTATATCATGTGACTATTTAAGAAAATGTGTTACCAATGTGGCAAATCTTATCCAGATACAGAGGATTAAATTTAAATTTTTTTTATTTTTTGAATTTTTCAAAATTAATAATTTCCAAAAAAGTATTTTTTTCTTTTTAAATTACACAGTAATGTATAGAGTTTTTTCATGAAATTTTTTATTCGTCTGAAAGACATATTGATGCCATTGTGGAATATAACATCAGTTAGTTGTCCGCCACGACTTCTCTAGGTAAATAGCATCCGATAGCATGTTTAATGTTGACTTTAAGAACATTGTAGTTTGTGTTTCATTCGCATACACCAGCGACTTATGAAAACTTCCAGTTCACAGCACCTCCACATAAGTTGACCATGCCCCCAAATCGCTCAAGCGGAATGGATGAGCTGTGTGTCACGTATGTAGGTCCGTATTTTTAAAACCACTTGTTATTGGTCTCCAGATTAGCCATTTAAGGTTTAAAGAATTTTGTAATTCATAAAATGCACAAACAACAAACAGTAACTTTATCGAGAACGCTCTTGGATCTCATGTGGAGTGGTATCGTCCGTATTTTGACAATTTTGATTGTTCATTCATGGTTAAAGATGATTTCTCAATAAAAATTAAGTTCCATTATAAATTGCTCCAGAGGCCATTCAACTAATTTGTTGTTTTTGTGAAATGCATTAAGAAATAGGTCGTAGATAACAATATCAACGTATTATACTGTCTCGCACTATATTTACATCCAAATATGATCGAATAATTATCGAATATATTGTAGTAGAAACAAATATAGTAGAAACGAATTTGTGTCTCACAAATTGTGTTGCTAACTTGGGTAATTAGATCGTGGTATGATACACCAGATTCGGTATACCAAAACCTTGTCAACTAGATTCTTAGACGATGTCTACTAGTTTGAAATAACGCCGGTATCTCTGCAAAATATATTAATCTCTCTAGAACTTACATTTGTGTAAATGTATTAATATATCATAATTTTATTATAACTATTTTGAATTTTTGTTTTAATTATTTCTAATTCTAAAATTTATAAAAAATTTATAATAAAAGTATTTATTTAATAAATTAACCCGCTTAAAATTGATTTATTAACAATTTTATTATTTACTTAATTCCCACCAACTGTGTAAGTGTCATATTTGGTGCCGCTCATTGTATTTTAGATAACTGTATATGTCTACATATCTATATAAATATAATGCTTTATATGGGCCTATTCATGTCAAGGTGAAGTATTTGAAATATTCTTTTTGTTGTTTTAATTTAAATTAGCTTATATTGGTTATTGCGATTTTAATAACTAATATCGACAATTGTTAGATGCTGATGATTAAAATAAATTAATAAAAATATTTAAAATTTTGTTCTTCTCATTATCGACTCTGTTAAATCGTTACTAGCTATTGCAGAATTAGTGAAAATAATTTATTTTAGGTTCTGAAAGTACGTTTCTATCAGACAAGTGCAGTATTCTTAATTTTGAAATTAAGATTAGTTTGGTTTTCCATTTTGTATTGAATCAGTTCTCGTCAGACACCAATCGAACATTAGTTTCGTGATATCAGTTTATAAATGCCAGTAATCAAGAAGAAGATAACAATACAAAATATTTTGTATGTAACTTGAGTCAATAATTAACATTTCAAAATTATATTGTTCGCATAGATAATTTATTAATTTACTTTTTTCCATAATATTTTTCATTTTGCTGCTTAAATATCAAATTATGGATACTAGTATTCTTCTTCTTATCGCTTTTTGACGTTTGGAATACGAAATACACAACACAGCATAACACTGTGCGTTCAGAAACAAAAAGTGTATTCAATACAACATACACGATACAAAATCATGTGAATTGACCAAATAAGTAAACTCAATTTTTTTTTAGCTCAAAACAATTATCATATTTTGCAGAAAAAAGTTCATAAAAACTTGTTAAATATTAAAGTTTCATCGCTTATGCTTATTAATAAAGCTTTGTTGTAAAGAATTTCGTTGAAAATCTCCTCTTCATCAACTGAAAATTCGAAATTAGTTAAAAAATATAATAAAGAATCAATATTAGACCATGCAACAGAAATAGTGCTTTTAAAATTTAGTTATTTAAACACACCAAAGTTACGTAAACAAATCGCACCGATCACGCACTGACCACAACAGTTTATATAATAATGTGGAACAGGTAACTCGGAATGCAATGCCATGCAATGGGGTTCAATTAATGTAAGTTAGGATAGGAATACATTAGAAGGAGCATTAATGGTCGAATGAGGACCTAAACGTTCCAAATGTTATCTGTTTGATAACTCATTCCTTTTCCAATGTTGATCTGTTTATTAACATCAGCAAAGTTTCGGTGAATTAATACCAGTAATCTTTTTTAGATTCTGAATCGTTAACATGGATCTCGAGGATGTCAAGAGTTTTTGCTATCATTGATTAACACCTAGGCAAAGAACTACCTTTTCTCCTCGACTGCAAAATCTGTTGTTCTCTACGTCTTAAAATCCTAGAATTATCTGCAAGCGATACTGTGGTTTTATAACTAGTATTGTTTGTAAAAATGAGATTCGCCGTGATCCAGTAGGTAGTGTGTTGACTTATTAAACGTGAGACCTCGGTTCAAATCCCAAGTCAGGCATCTCCAACTAAACGAAATATGAAATCCTTTTAGCAGATTTCTGATTCAAATTCTGAGAGTAAATAAAATTACAATGAAAAGTTTCTTAGAAATCTGTCGCTCGCCACTTATGTATAAAAATTCATGCGTTCTACATAAGTGGTGTGAGTAACTAGGTCGTAATCCTGGCTAAATCTTGTGGAAAATAGTAAGCAGAACTTATTTTATCAATTTGTTATGGCCACTTGTTACTCTGCAGCTCATGTGTTATCTGGTAGATGATAAAACTTTGACCAGAGCTAAAGTTATTTGTATCTATGTATTGGGTTTTTATTAATATGGTATGTTTAAAGCAAAATTTTTTTTGCGATTTAATTGTTTTATTTAAAAAAAAAAATATAAAAAAACAAGAACAGAAAAAATCATGGATAATAACTTCTGTTAGTAAAACTATCTTTTCCTCGGTTCAATTTGAATGAACGAACAAGCTATACTCTGCTATGTAAGAATATTTAACTTTATAAAAAGCCTTTTACTTACATTTGCCAATATGGTTAAATGGTACATAGCCTGTTTCTCAAAATCCAATGGTCCCAATAAAAATATAGTTCCTTCTGTTGTTTCAGGAGAAACAATTTTTTGTCTTATGGCAAAAAGGGGAGAACCCTGCAAGATAAATAATGAACAAGAATTAAAAATATTCTAGATTTTTATACCAGCCTTAAAGTATTTATTTTTGTTGTATTTTTAAGATTAAAATGTTTTAGAGATATGTATGTATGTATGTATGTATGTAATGAAGCGTTTTCAGCCTTACCCATAGTTCGAGGTAGACGGGTTTCTGGAATAATGGATTCTTACGGGCGATCACATAATCTAATTCAGTGCCACGTTTAGCATCCTGTAAATAAAGAAATGTGCAATAAGTTTCATGTATGCAAAAAATATTAATTAATAAATAAATAAGTCTATAAACACATTCCACGCACCAAGTGCTGCGAAACAATTTTGCAATTGCACGTTAATTTTTTTTAAATAAAATAAATAACTTAAAAAAAAATAATTAAATATGAACAGTTAATTACTTCTTTATCATTTGTGGCCAGCAAAATATATTTCCGTGTTTTTAGTAGTTATTAACTAACCGTTGATAGTACTAATTCGATTATGTATGCCATCATTAAATATATAAATAGTAATTAGACTAAGTGTTCAACGACAGCATTGTGTCTATTTTATTACCTGCCTTTAAAAATAATAATTTCCATATACACGCATACATGTATTCCACTTACTATATATTACAATGCAGAACTTCCAGCGCCGCGAATATGTTTCTAACATAATTTGTGAAAATTGTTTAAAAATTTTTTTTATTTTCAATAGCATAAGATTGCAGTGTAATTGTTTAATTATTCATTACGAATAAATTACAAATTATATAAATAATATAACAGAACAGAATAGTCTCCAATTAATATTCTTGCTGTTTCTACGTATTCTAAACAGTGTTCACGTTGGCCACACTGCTTTTAAGCTCAGATATAAGTTAAAATAAATATATAATATCTATAAATCGAAAAACCAACCCCAACCGAAAAGATACGTTTCTGTACACATAATAAACAATTGATTACTTAAAATTAATACATTTTGTATTTCTTATTCTTGCAACATACATATTTTATTTTATTGTTTACCTGCTCATACTCAGAAACCGTTTCAGTATCAGTTATTTATTCACATACATTTGCATGAGCTTTACGTGAATGTTGCTTTTAAATTGGTCTCTCGTAAATATTATTATATAATAATAGTAATACGAATTTTGAAAAATGCGTTCAGTTTTTTTCAATAATCTAATCTATCTAATACATTCTAATGTAGGCATTAATTGAGAAGACCTGATAAAAAATTCTCCTTTAGTTATCTTGCAAATCCTGTTGAATGGCACTATTTGGAATGAATGACAAGCAAAGGATCAAAGATTTAGCCGATTTGCAAAATTGCATTAAAAATTTTGTTAAATTTTTTAAAAAGTACGTTTTGACTAAATTTAATAGTTAAAGCGACTACAATTAAGAAATTAATTACACATGTGCAACGATTGAAACTAGACTACATTCAAAAATGAGGTTATGGTCCAATTTTATTTTTAATAAATTGATGGTTAACGTTATGAATGTGCTACCGACCAAAACACAGAAGTGCAATCATTGAATGTAGTTATTCGCATACAATATGGAGAGAAATACAGGCTAATAAATTTTTGTTTTTGCAATTCAACCATACATATGTACATAATATTTTAAAATTTTTTAAAATTAAGCGTTTTTAAATTTTGTTTATGTTCGGATATTTGAAAACCCATCCTCGGCGGTTTAACCGATTAAATAGAAAAGGCCAAATAATCAACAGAGAGCGCTATGATTTTCGTTTAAGCTTTCGTAATTTTTATAACATTATAATGTAATTTGATGTAATTTAGGTTTTTATATTTCTTGAACTGTTTTTGAATTTATTTTTCTGTGTTATCCTGACGTTTTAGATGTCTTACAGTATATGCATGAATTTTCTTTTTCTAATATTGGTTTTGAAATTGAAATTAATTTGTTAAAAAGTAAAAAAAGAAAATTGTTGTTTTGTGGAGCTTTGATAATAAATAAAATTAAAATTGAAACTAAAAGGAAAGTGTTTTATCCTTTTTTTTTTTTTTTTGGTTTGAGTGGGAAACTCTTTTTTCATAGTTCCACCATACGAACAAATTTTATTCTTTTGGTTTTCAATTTGTTTTCTCTATTTGCTAAAATAACCACGTAAAAATTAAAAAAAAGTAAGAATTATACAAGCATAGATATGTATTATTGAATACTTTCGCATAATCGTGTCTGAAGGAAAGAGAGAAAAAGAAAAAAGTGAAGATATTTGTTAAAAACACATTTCATTAAAATATAAAACGGTTTTAACGTATTAACATTTACAATCACTTATTCGACAGACTGAAATTGTTGCGGAATATTAAATACAATCAATACGTTAAAATATGTATGTACCGTGGGTTTGTTTTTTTAAAACATATTTATTGAGAATTGAATGGCATTAAGAGGTTTTTAGCGTCTAAAATTCAAAACAAAACATAATTTTGTTCCTTTAAAAAAGAATATACAGTGATAGACATATATGTAGTTAACATATAAGTATAGTAGTATCTCATTTGTTCGGATTTTTATATGATTTTTTGCGACTTTTTCACTGGAAAAATAAGTTTGTTGTCTTTTGAATTTGATTCTTTTTAATTTTTCTATTCTTTTCGATTTTCTATCAAAATTTTTTCAAGGAGTTTTTCTTTTAAGTGGACTCATAATTAAAACAATTATAGTTTTGCTACTTTAGCAATGCGTTTTTAATATCTGATTTAATTTGCTTTTTGTAAATTTATTGGAATGATATCAGAAAAAGTGTAGGCAAATTTTAATGTAAAAGGGCCAAGTTGTACCGAAAAAAAAAAATTAAGGTAATACTGAATTTTAGAGGGGCCGGAAAGACAGTAAATAAAATTTTAATTTACTTGGTTTCACTAGAGAAAAAATTATAGTGCAATGATACCTTTTCATATATTTGGAACCTTAAATAATTTGCCCAGATCCCCGAAACTCTGTAAAACCGCAGTCACGCATGGTGCAATAGTCATAAGAGCGTTTAGAGTTGACCTATTTAAAAGCCCTAAACATCTAATAGTTGAATTAGCGACATCATATTGTATTAATATACCATCTAGAAGTACTTAACCGACGACTCAATAAAACTTCATTAGATGGTGAATGCATCACAGAGCGAAAATCTTTTATATCCAAAAAAAAAAAAGCGAAGTAAAATTCAGATTTTATTTTGTATTTTATTTTATTATTTATTTTATTTATCTCCCCAGACCCAAACCAAGTAAGATAACAGAGCTCTGTTATGTTACCAACAGAACTCTGTTAAGCAATTAATTTAAGGCTGGGAAAGAAAAACAAGCAATATTATTTAAATTCCTGGTTAAAATAGGATAAAAAAGATTTTGAAATTTTCTGAGATTTCAGATTTTAAAATCCACTGAAAGTCCTTTTGTGGGAAAACAGGACTGAGTAGGCGGACAAAGTAAATTGATTTTAAAGCATTGTACGCCCTTTTAACTAAAGCAATCGCCAAAACCCTTAACAGAACGAGTTTTCATACGACATTAAGTAGATTTTAAAATCTGAAATCTCGGAAAATTTTAAAATCTGAAATCTCGGAAAATTTTAAAATCTACTATGGAAACAACAATTTACTTTATCCGCCCATGTTGTCCTGTTTTCTAAAAAAGGACTTACAGTGAATTTTAAAACCTGAAATTTAGGAAAAATTTAAAATCTACTATGGAAATTCGCTCAGTTAAGGGTTCTGGCGATTGATTTAGTTAGAGGGACGTAAAATGCTTTAAAATAATTTACATTGTCCGCCCATGTTGTCGCGATTTATATCTATATTGATTTATTTATCGGATTACATTAGCTTGCGGAAATGTGTTATGATCAGTTTATTGTAGTTCTTATTACGCAATATTTTGTAAAAGTTTATAACTATACGACTTATATTATCAAGATTTGCTTTTTTATCTTCTTTTACCCAGGAATTTAAATAATATTGCTTGTTTTTCCTTCCCAGCCTTAAATTAATTGTTTAACAGAGTTCTATTAGTAACATACAAGAGCTCTGTTTACTTACTTGGTTTGCGTCTGGGAGATAGGTTTTAAAATCTATCTTCACACACATTTTTACAGGACGAAAATTCTAAATTTACCCAATGAGGATCAGATTGAAAACACCCTACCAACAATATGGTGTGGAGTACTTCGTTTCGACATGATATTCGACTAATTTTGGGTGTCAGTTCAAAAATGAACCTACATGTTTACAAAAACTTTAGACAAAATACGAAGCTAGTAGTTCAGAATTTGCTAAATCGATGTGGAAATATTAAAAATAGAGGTTACGCAAAATATTGGTAATAAATATTGATAATAAGAACAAAAAATATTGCAATAAAAATGAAACTCCATGGTAAATGTTTTGAATTGTATTGTAACCTAATAATATATTTTATTTTAATATTTTGTCTTTTACAAAATTTTATATTGTCTGTTTAACAATTTTATTGGAGACTGTTTAAGTTTTAAGTTTAAGGACTGAAAACAAATTTTGTTAACTTTTTTTAATTTTGAAAATAAAACGAATAACTTACTATCATTACAAATGTTTTGATTATAAAGCCCCTACTGTAGATATTAGATTTTTAATCTATTTTTTGTATATATATGTATATGTGTGTGAGTGTGTAGCGTGGTCAAATACAGTCGGGCCTTGATTATGTGATGGCAACAGATCAGCCTATTGTTTTTTTGTTTGCAATGTTTTAAAATTGTTTGCTTTGATTAACCGTGATTACCTCTATTATCCGTGATGGCAGAATTGTTTTTATTAACTTCGAATTCATACATACAATATAATAAAAATGAAAATGGGGAATTCCCTTGTTTGCATACGAAGCAGACGATGTAATTAGTGAAGCACATTGCTGAATTCACTGGATAGCCCTGGTTATTTCGGAATTACAGAGTAGGATAAAATTCAAGTTTATCGCATCCAAGAAAAACTTACAAAACGAAAACTATAAATTGAAAAATATTAGACAAACAACATTGCATGATTTTTTTTTTTTGTGAGAAGTTGTATTCTTTTTTTGCTTCATGTCCTTTTTTTGCCTCATGTTTTCAGTAAAAAATTTAATCTAATAATGTACATAAACTTCTTGAATTATTTTTTTAATGTAAATATATATGAACACCAATGTTCACCTGTTAAGTAATAAAAATATTAAAAAAAAAATGTATAATCAAAATTGTTATTTGATTAACCGCGAAAATCGATTATCCGTGATGCTTCTGGTCCCGATCATCGCGGATAATCGAGGCCCGACTATATTAATTTTTCACTACCAAGTATATTCATTGAAATTATTCTTTTACATGTCTGCACAAAACGTTAAAGTCATTGTGACCAATACAAGTCTTTCTCTAATTCTACATTGGAGTGAATATTAAATTAAATTAAAACTTAAGTTGACATAACAAGTATGTAATTATATGCATGATACGGCAGTAGACAGGCTGCTAAAAGCCGTATTCCTCTGTTTGTTTTAGTTTAGTTGAGTAATGTTTTAGTTTTACCTGCGTATAAGCATTTCACTTGGTATCTAAATGAGGAATATATATTAAGAATGCGCTATTTTCGTGTGGAAATACCAAATTTGGTTGATAACAATAAAATTATTTATTTCATATTTCTAATTATTTAATTTTTAAATAAGATTTTTACTTCAAAAAATTGTCTAACAATCGATAAGTTTAAAAAAATCGTCGATAATTCTAAAAAAATTTTCATATAATTTTCATTAAATTAATAATTTTCGAATAAACAGAAAAACATTTAAGTTTACAAACACACTCTGTCGAAGTTCTTTTATGTATATATACACATACATATGTATACATGTATTCATATCATTTTCAATAAAAGTTAAAACGTTCTATTTTTTGGCAAGTCATGCAAATAGTTGTCGTGATTAAGAACCAAATATTTTGAGAAATTTGTTTATTGCCAAAGTTAAAAGATTTTTAAGACTTTTTTTAGTTAGAAGTGTTGATTAAAAGAAATTTTATTTTTATGATTCGAGTGTAATTGTACCAATAATTATGAGCATCGTGTAACTTCTTTTAGCTTGCAAAAGATGCATATTGAATGAATGTGTTGATAACGGAATAATACTTAAACGGAATAATACTTATGTATAGGCTCTATTAATAATAATAACTGGTAAAGAATTTATTTTTTTAATACTTACTTCTGGTATCATTATGATGCCCGGTTTGTGAGGAAAGATGAGGTCGTGAGGTGTTGTAAAATTGGTAGCTGTTATCGAACACAATTGAGTAGCCATGCCACCTTTTGTGTCCTTTACTGATACTTGGAAGTCGTAATAACGTCCGGGCTCCAGACGACGAGATAAAACAACATTCGCCTGGCATACCGAATTGTACTTGGTGCATGGAAGCGATTCAATTTTGACCGTTGATGATGCAGCATCGCCCACAAACTCAAACATCAACGGATAGTCAAACTCTTCATCGGTAGCACGCAATCTGTAAATGACTGAACCGACCTGTGCATCGGCTGGCACTAGAACGAGACGCATGCGCGTAGATGGATCGAATTTGGGATCCACGCAACACACTGGCGATGGACTAAGAATACCAATTAGCAGGATGATTGTCAATATTCGGTATGCTGTTGTCCAGCTTAACAATGAATTGGAAAAATATATTCTCGGCGTTGTTATCGATGTCGTTTGCAATGCCTTTGTATTCGATGGTATTCTTTCTCTTTTCGTGTTTGTTGTACTTGTTGTTGTTTTAAGTTCAGCACATATATATGAATTCGCTATAGAAAAAGACGATACTGATGATGGTGATGATGATGAAGTTAAACACTTATTGTGGGAGAGACAGGAGGTAAATGTTGACTGTAGTTGTCTTCTCTGTGTTGGTGTAGATGATGAAGAAATGCTGGTCAAAGAGGTGTGTTGTTCTAGATGTAGTGGTTGCTGTTGCTGTTGCTGTTGAAGTTGTTGCTTTCTAAGTCGTCTGTGATTGTTTCTTGTTCTTCTTTCTTTACTGCTACTTCTTGTAATGTGAACATTACTGCTGGAAGCCATTTCTGCTGCAACACAAGAAAAAGCAAAAACATAAAAATTATTAACCATTTGACCACTCCATACAAGAAGGAAAAAAAAACAAAAAAACACTGTTATTACAGCTTTAACTTTGCAAAAACACAAGAATGCAATAAAATCGTATGTCTGCTTATTATTCCAATCATAAATATGTATGTATACCTTAACGCAAGATGATGATTATTTGTGTTTTTGTTCTTTTATGTCTACTTTGTTGTCGTCCAAAACGTTGCTATTTAATTTCAGTTGAATTGACCGTCCATCTAGCTAGCTGCTGTCAGTTTGTCTGCTAATGTATGTATATACCCATATGCCTTCTACTATAGTAAACTACACTCTGCAAAACAAACCAATTGAGAAATTCTTTTAAACAAATTTTCAATTACTTCTTCTACTCTATTGCAGATTATTGCATCTCTTTTGAACATCTGAACAAAAATAGTTTGTCATCAGTGTATTTCAATTATATTGAAGAAGAAGGGATAGGCCTAAACAAATTTTTTATAAACGACTTAATATAACCGTTTTATATGCAAAGGGAGATTGCGTGCATCAAACATTGTTATTTTTACATACATGGCTTATACAATTTTAATACGTTCCATTCAAAACAAATTGCCAAACAATTCACTTTCATACAATCTGATGAATAAAAAATTATTTTTTACTCTGCATCGGTTGTCAGTGTTACCGGATGTGGTGACACTGACGAACAATGATGTTGTAGCTTTATGTTTCTCCTTTTTCTACAATAATATGCAGGAAAAATAAAAAGAAATCTTTAATATTTACAATAACTGATCACACAAATAAAAACATAAAGGTTTTTATTATATTATTTCGATATTCTTATGTACGTTTTCCATATTGTTTATTAAATAATATGAAAACATTGGAAATTACAGAAAAATTAAACACAGAATCGACAGTCTAATTGATATCGTCAGACGCTTTTCTGAGTGGTTAACTGTTTTGCACTTTTATTTGAAACAACGAATTGCTTCCTGAGTTTTGTGCCTTTGGCTACAAATTTTTTTGGGTCGCTTTTTCCTTAAGAAGTGACGTGGTGTGCATTCCTTAACGAGTATCGCTAAGAATCGTTTTTCGTTAGGATAGCTGACGCCATCGGTCGATCCACCAATAGTTGTGATTAGAGCGCCCAAGTGCTTGAAATTCAAGTTTTCCTATTTGCGGAGAGTACGCTTTCTTCTACACTAATTAAAAAAAGTTTATTCAACTCTTATATTTAAGGAAGTATATTAATGTCGGATCGACATTATGAATAAATTGATTATCATTGCTATTTATATTCGGAAATATTGATGTGTTTAATGTGAAGATGAGATCTGAGATCGAGATTTTTATGTGTTCGAGTTTTTGACGTACCACGATGTTGCTGCAATCATACGCATGATCTTGAAATTGAATAGCATAAGGTTTTAAGAATAAATTTAAAAATATAAGTTTTCAATATAAATTTAGTCGTGACTTTCCAGCAATTAGTCAATTAATTTCGAAAACTTTCAATTTGACTTGCGCTAATTTTGATAAAATTTGCAATTTCCAAGATAGGTGTCTATCAATGTGAATACTGAAATATTTTATATGGTGGCGGGGGGTGTGTTGGGTATGTTTCTCATCTTAATATGAATTCTTTGTGTTCATTCTCTTTAATTCTCAAGCGTTTCGGGTGAATTCTCATGTGAACAGTGTGTAAATGACTGCTCAGAAGTACATATATTAAACACAATACAGGGCTCAATACATTACCCTCTGTAGCATAGCGACAACATTCGGCGAAAAATTTTGTCTGATGATAGGGTTTTTAATAGCTTTACAATATTATAAGGAAAATTTTATTAAATTTTATAAATTAAACTTTCCTGTTATATTCCACTGAATGCACTCTCTGCAAACGCTCTTTTTATGGCTTGCACTAATTTGTGGGTATGCTTATTTCTAAATTCAAATTGATGATCTGGGATGTATCTGTTAACATTTATTATTGGCATTAATTTAGATATTAGTACCTTTTTAAATAACTATAATCCTCACTAGCTTTAGATATCACTTTAACTAAAGTAACTTTCCACAAGATAATTGAAGATATAAAGAAAATGCGGGCATTTCTATAATTATTCCTTTGCTGTGTTTGTCAAACACAAGTGCTTTCTTTCGACTGAGTAACAGCTCTTTGAACTTCTTAATATTTGAATATTAGGGTCAGACATCGAAAACAAAATATGAAAAAAAAAAATATTTCTTCGGCGGCTTCCTCTCAGCAGATTTCTGGTAAAAACTCTGAGAGTAAATAAAATTGCCATGAAAAGTTTCTCAAAAATCTGTTGTTCGGAGTCGACTTTAAACTGTAGGTCCCGCCACTCATGTATAAAATTAACACACACAACATAAGTGGTGTGAGAAACTAGCCGTAATTCTGACTGAGGAGTTGTAATGGCCAATTATGTTATGTATGACGTAGAACAGCTAAAATGGCAGATTAGTAGAATCACTGCACAAATTTCAAATAAAGACTATTTTTAAGTATTCGATATCAATTCTTACATGCAACCAAGAATGGCGAAGTTCCTTTCAAGATTTATAGTTGCCCGCCACAATGAATAGTATTCTCTTAGAGTTTCTATCTCATTTATGTGCATTATTTTCGTCCATTATAAAGCGAAATCATGCACTGCCTGAAGTTTACTATCAACAATTTCAGGATTTTTTTGAAAAACTGTAGTTAACTAAACTAATGCCAATATTAAATACGAGTAAGTGTAATGACGATCATTAATTTGGCTTCAAGAGAAAACATAGCACTGTTAAGCTAACTCATAGAGGTTAGATTAAAGGAAACAATAAGAAAAGCATCCGAAGAAAAATATTGCTTCTATCTATTCACCGACAATTTCAAGCTTTCCCCTTGTTTTGACTCACAGGCCTACTACATAAACTGAAGGTGAACGTTTAATATTATGGAACTTTTAGTTACTCAAAACTTCTATAACCTGCCGAGGGTTTGGCAGTCTAGAAAGCTACTTGGATAGGTTTTGTATTTAATTTTTATTTCAGATAACGAAATTCATACTTCTATATTGATGATAACTCTTTTGCAAACTGATTAAATCTGTAGAGGATAAAAATCAATGAACAATAACATTTACCTTTCGTAGGAGACAGATGATATCTGCCTACCAAGGTTAACGTGAAGTTATACTGCAGTCTGTTACGATGATCGGTTCATTACTTACTGTTGCAATGTTAAATAGTAACTGCAAGAGTATTCTTTCTCCCTAGGCTTGGTAGCATACCAACGGAGCATTTGTGCGGTTTTAATTTGTGATCACTATTAATTTCTTTCATTCATATAGGTTTCTCTTTTCGTGTATGAGAGTTATCGTTCTCAATTTATTTCTGCGTTCCTACTGAGACTCATCATTTTCTGACATGAAAATTTTAGAATGACACCGATGCAAAATCTTGAAGTGTTATACATTTTGGATAAAAAAAGGAACAAAATGAGATCAAATATCAAATTAAATTTAAAATTAATGCCGATGTGTATATGTTTACTTTATCTTGTCTTCAATAATTCCCATATAATTGTATTTTGTCATACCAAAAAGTATCATTTGTATCGAATTTCCACCAAAATAGATTCACACAGCATACTTAATGACTTGAACTTGAATTGTAAACTGATAGGCCGTTTTGTACTCATTTGTATTTGAATTTGATTTAATTTTATGAAAAGAATTCAGTTGCTGATGGTAGTCGGCATATTTCTAATAATATCTTATTTTATCTTTATTTATTCTCCCTGTTTTTAATGAAAAAGACCAGTGTTGAATTTTGAATGACATTTCAGTTTGTATATATATTATATATATATACGTAAATATAATATGTATAAAAATATATGCAATAGATTACTAATACAATGTTATAGTATGTCTGACTTTTAGGTTGCAATATCCCAAACTGTTATCTAAGTTGCAATACCACGTTTTTGACGAAAATGACTGATGTATTTCGGCGTTAAAAATATTTTTTTTAATTTAAATTAAAAATTAAAAATATGGATGGTGTGAGAAGCCAGATGAAAATCCTGACAATAGTTTTGCAATCACTAACAATCAACAATGCATGTATCAGAGATCAGCAACGAATCGTTTTTTCGCTACTCAATACAATATTGAAATTTAACGATGTAATCTGAATCCTTCATACTCACTATAACGTTGATTTATAAGGTTGCAATGAGTTTGCGTATAACGTTGATATCAAACTCATACCATTCGAAATATGTTTCATTAATAAGCCCACTCATTTAGATTCATAACTTTAGAAAAATACTTATAATACTTATAAACAGACGTCGGCACCAATATCAACCGGGGGCTAAGAATCTTCGGCTTTTTACACACATAGGACACGAACATTGTTGATGTTAAAATTGAATGAAGCTGCTTGTGAGCTTCTAAAGAAGCAGGTTTATGTCGCTTTTTTCAGATTTCAATGATACACCCAAAAAAAAAAAATATTGCAATAGTATTCACTATTTTCCAAAGAGAAATATACTAACAATCTTCCTCTGGGTTATACACAGACGTCGTGTTTGTGAGAGGCATGTGTTAACCCAGAGGAAAATTGTTAGTAATATTTTCAAATATAACCTAATAGTATGTATATGTAGTGGAAAATATAGAAAAAAAAGTACAGCGCAAAATCCATAAAGACAGCGTATTTAACTTGACAAATATTCTTTCAAAAATCCAGATCATTTCTCATTGTTATTAGGGAATCTCATTGGAAAATAGTGACTACTGTAATATTTTTTTTTTTTGTGTATAACTGAAAGCTGAAAAAAGCGACATGAATCTCCTTCTTTAAGACAAACAACTGAATACAATTTTACGCTCTTTTTAACGAACGTTATTGATGTCCTATGTCCTATGAGTGTAAAAGCCGAAGATGTTGACCCCCGGGGTTTATTGGTGCCGACGTCTGATTATAAGTGTTGTGAAGTATGAATATGAAGAGTACTTCAAACTTTGAGTATGAATAAAGAATCCATCATATTAAAATAATGCGTATATTGAATGTGTCTAAGCATCAGAAACTATGATTATGAAACTATGACTATGATTCGAATCTACTCATGTTTTAAATACTAATTTTTACATTCCTTACGGGTGCAAACGATAACATGAAATTTGGTACATTCATAGCAAGCGCAGCTGCTTGAAAACATCAAACGTTTCTTCATATTTGATAGCGTATTTTTTGAATATTTTCAATTCTACAACACCATGTAGTTGGCATAATAAAAACACTAGAATATGAAGCTCTGATTATGCAATCTGGTTCATAAATAGAAAGTGCTTGCAAAACATTTTGAAAAAAAAATGTTACGAAGAACTTTTTCTTTTTAATAACACGGTGCTGTTGAAAGCTTATTATTAATGCGAACTATTTTCAAAGTTCTTCTTAACCGATTGCTGCCTATGTTCCAGAGAATATTATTTGAGGCGTGTCTAGTATTTTAAAATGCCATTTTGCTGATGAAGAAATTTTTTGATGTCTTAAGAATAAAATATTTTCTCATTCGATCTGATTGATGCCTAACTTAGAAATTTCATATAGAAGCGAAATTAGCTCAAATGTAATTTATTATTAATTGTTGCTTAATTTAAAGAAACTCAGACTGAAGTTAGATTGTAAACTTTTATTTTGCAATGTACTCCTAAAAAAGATATTGCACTGTGCTATTTAACTATGAAGAACAGTCACTGTTTCCAATTTATTATTAAATTAATATATTTCAACGGAATGCGAGTAACATATTGGACTACTGTAGTCAAATTTGTCTACAAAAAAGGATATCGTAGACTTTTTTCCAAAAAATAAACGTCATTTTTTCAAATATAAATAGCGAAGAAAGTCTATTGCGGATAATTGCGATAACAGGTATTGCGAACTTTCGAGATATAATGAGATGTTATCTGGAGTTGATACATAAGATCACTTTAAAAACATACAATTTGAAGAGACGGGCCTTAGACGGTGTTTCAAAATGTTTTGGCTTTATTAGCCTATAATGGCATTTATCTAGAAGTCTTGCCTTTGTCATGAGTGTTTAAAGTAACTTAATTATCAGTTGAAAAACAAATAACCTTGTAATGATTTCTAACAAAGTTCCGACTATAAAAATTTTATTTGTAAATGGTTTATAATTTCGAAAGTGGAAAGAGGAATCAGATGATTGCTTATATGCGATGAAGTGGATAATAATTAAAAAATGAAAACAAGAAACTACAACATCGATTAAAATCGAATATCTTTGCAACATAAATTGTGAAGAATCTAATAAAATGGCTTAGTGTAGTGCAAAGTATAACCAAAATTCTGTTATTGCTTCTAATATAATTTTATTAAGTGTGTAATACACACACATTGGTTAAAAATAATGCCTTTGTTTAGTTGGTTTGTGTTCAGGCACACAGCTGTAGACAATATTCTTATCCAACTAGTAACTTATTCGATTGAATTGATGTGTGGTTGTTTTCATTAAAAAAAAAAGAAAAAAAAAAATTCAATTTAATATTTTGTTTAGTTGTTGCTTCAGCTTCTATTATCGTTTTATATACTTTTGCCAACAATTGCAAAGTCATTTGCAATTAATTGAAATCTATTTATTATGCTAAGAATTATGGCGCCATTTTAGCTAATCCTTATTTGTAAGTATAAACCATACATATGTACAAATATATAAATAAGTTAACAATAACTTTTTTTATTTACGTATCGCTATCGATAAAGTAACCGATTTGTTGCTCAATTGCCGGCATGAACGGCTGACTGTAAGTGAGACTTAATCTGTTTATTTCTTTAATGAATTCAATATTTATGGTTGTGTATGTATTTTTGAATAAGAATTATTCTAAACTGAATTAATTTAAATATTTATTTTCAGATTTATATAACCATTAAAATATCTAAGATTTAATACTTGAAAAACCAGCTAAAATTCTAGGCGCTGCCTAGTGATACTTTTCGCGAAATAAAAACCTTGAGAAGTTAATTAATTTTTTTGAAATCATTTTTGCGGATGTAATTCAAATACTTGATATACTCATATTACTAATAAGACTTAACTGCAATGATTCATTCATCTGCTTTGGTTTTGACAATAAAAAATTTAAATTTTATCACCAAAATGATTGATTATGTAGACGCATGCGCCTTTGTTTTCTTTCTTTATAAAATAAATAAAAAAAAAAAATTAAAAATAAAAAATAATAAAAGAATATACCCGCATATTCGCATATCGGTCGAAAGAATGCTCATTTCACTTTAAGCCATTTAAATTCCACCGAAAATATTTACATTTGAATAAAAAATATAAATTTTGATAATAACAATACAGCTGAAGCAGTCAAAATGCTTCCAAATATTTTTTGGTAAGGAATTTTGACTTAAGCGGTAATTTAATCATACCTTATTTACATTACAGGCTGTTCGTATAGGTTCGGACTGGTTTAGAACAGTCGATGATGAATATATTTTTAGACCTCCTTCCGCATGATCTCTATTGTAGCAGTTTAGATGCTAAGTCTAGTAAGCGTCTCTGGGTGATTGGATAGTGGCTGAATCGAATTCTGGTCACATAAGGATCGTGAAATATGTAAGTGAGAATTTGCAGTGGCAGCAACCACTTGATGCCACGATACGACTTCTCAATAATATTCAGGCCATCGATTTCGGATAAAAAAAATGAAACGATGCGTCTCGTAAAGGACTCCGTGCAAATCTATACCGATAGCTCTAAACTGGACGGAATAGCATTGTATATAAGACTGCCGGTTAACTGTAGCATCTTCAAGGCGAAAGTGGCTACAATAGAGGCTATGGGGACGCAATTATTCTCAAGCGACACATTCGCATACTTTCCGACAATCAATAAGATCGGTGAAAGGTAACTGTAGAGCAGATGAACTGGCCAGGTGTGGCACAACAATTGAACTCTTCGTTGCATTTTCGACTCTCGAAACCCAGCCCGAAACCTGCAGGCTTTTATTGAGAATGCGGTTGTCGATTCCTTCAGCGCAGAAAATTTAGTCAAAGGAAGTCGCATGGCGAGTCTGCGTAAACTAAAAAAAACACCCTCTAAGTGTGGTTGCCGGGGTATATGTCCGGCACTATTTCGGAGAACTAGAACTTATCTTGGTGCCTATTATATAAATGATTTGTCGGAATTATCACGCATTATCATTAGCAGTCTAAGGCGCTTCTCGGAAGCTCCGCGTGGTTCCAGGACTAGGGGATAATGCAAAACTGTAGTATCTTAATAATCCCTATGTGGCTTAAGTGCTTCCATTTATTCCCACCTTGGATAGATAGTCACCTCTATCCATCTAACCTACCTACTTAGTGAATAATATTTAATAATAACAGTAATAGTACTTGTAACAAAAGTGTGAACCATTAAAGATGTTGAGAATAATAAATACATATAAAATAATAAAATAAAATAAAAAAAAAATAATGATAATAATAATAAAATATAATAAAAAAATAGAAATATTTAAATACATAAATTTTATTTACTTTCTATTTCTTTAAATCGTTTCATTTCCTAGATAAATCTATGAAGCCATTATCGTTTACACTTTAGTGACGTAAAATACGATTACATTTTTTTTTTGTATACATTGGCCAACCCAACGTAGTCTCAGTGTATCAATCATACATACAAATTACAAATTACTGCAAATAAATATTACTTAATTGCTTCGGTCAAATTATTCAATTCGATATGAATTATGAATCATGGATCAGCATTTTTGAGCAGTAAAGCGCCAAACTTGAAATTCCAACAAAACCACAAGCATTAGCATTTAGGAAATTGAACTTTTCTTAACTTTTCATTTCATTTCAATTTACTTTCTCTCAAATAAAAACTACAAAAACAAAAAAAAAAATATTCAATTAAAAAACAGAAAAAACTGAAACATAAAAAGCACTTAATTTACGGTTTTCATAACCGTTTAAAATTTAAAATCGTGTTACTGTTATATCGGTAATGTCGATAGACCATATTTATAACTTTTTGTCTATTTTTGTTAGCATCAATCGCTCAAAAATACTTTCAAATACTTTTCGATAGCAAATGTCTTTTACGAAAATACGAAAAATAAATAAATACATGTACATATACATGCAAACATACATATATATGTATGTATATATATATATATATATGAACATTTGTTTTCATTCCAAAGATTTAATCATTTTTGAGCTAGAAACGGTATACAGTATAAAACGGAACATGGCATAAAAACAGTACCAATGAGACATTAAACCAAAACTATAGAAGAGTGATTGGTAAAGAGCGAAGTAGAGAGTGGGTATTTATAAATTTTTATTCACAATGTGTTTTATGCGGATTGTTTAACGTCCTTGAAGTGTTATGCAATAAAACAATACAAACAATTCAACAACAATTCAAACAATTTTCAAATTTCTAAAATTGGTAAAATTAAAACAAAAAATAAAGACTAAAATTTGATATACAGTAGCTAGGAAAAAAAAAACGCAATTCGATGAAATATTATGTTTAACACCGTGTCTTGGCTTATTTACAGAATGTTGTTATTATGTTACCTTATCTTAATACCTTATCTTTGTTTTGGGGGCCGGCGAATGTAATTTAACCCATCAGAGCCAAATAAGTTAAACATTGATTCGTCACTCCACAAAACTTTGGCACACTGCTATTTTGACCAATGCCGATATCGTCCAGCAAAGTGAATCTATTTTTTCTTTTTAACCTTATTTATAATTGGCTTCTTGGCTGGTCTTCTAGCTAATAAATTTGTCTCTCTTAATTGGTTTCTGGCTGTGTGGACGCTAATAGGAACCCCTAATTGCTCGTTTTCATAATTAGTAAAATCTACTACCGTTTTCCGAGGGTTATCTTTTACTATTTTTACTATTTGACGGCCTTGGCGGGCGGTAGATTTACAAGGTCGACCACTTCCTGGCCCTTTTCCACGTTATTTGCTTAACGATATCGTGATGAAATCGGACAAACCATTGATTTGTTGATATTAAATTGATGAGCAACTTCATTCCTTGATTTGCGTTCTTCCAAAGACCTTATAATGGAATATTTGCTATCTGATGACAGCTGTTTCTACTTTAAAATTCACAATTTGCAAATTTTTCATTAAACTTTTATTTTAATTACTCCAGTTGACCTAATTTTACCTTAACCAAATTGCGTTCCATTTTGTTTTCTCGCTAAATTTGTTCACTTTTTTTATAAATTCTAAAAAAATAATTAAGTAGAAAGAGAAACAAACAACGCTAGCTGATGCTTTTTAATAAAATTTAAAAATCAGCAAATGAAAAAAACAAAAGGGTATACGATTATAAGCAGGCGTTGGCACAAAGAGAACATGATTAAAATGTGACTGTAGTTGTGCGAAGCATGTGTATAACCCAGAGGAAAATTGTTAGTAATATTTTCAAGTGTAACCTAATAATATGTGTATGTAGTGGGAAATATAGAAAAAAATGTATTAGCGCCTATTCCTAAAGTACGCAGTTTTTTTCTTCAAAAAATGGAGATCATATCTTATTGCTATTAGGGAATCTCATTGGAAAATAGTGCATGCTACTGTAATATTTATTTGGGTGCAGAATTGAAAGCTGAAAAAAAGCGACATGAACCTCCTTCTTTAAAAGCAGGGCAAGCAACTGAGCTCTTTTTAACGAACATTATTGATGTGTGTAAAAAGACGAAGATGTTCACCCCAGGGGGCTATTTGTGCCGATTCGATTGAATATCATATGACTTATAGTTGCGTTTTTTTTTCTCGCTACTGTATATATATCACTACTAATTAAAGTAATAATGAAATAATAAATAAAATATTTCAATTCAATTAAATGATGTAATAATCAATCAGATAATTTTGGTCATACAACGAAATATGTGTATCTATGGTATATTCGTATTCGTTAAAATTTCTGAATAACTCGACTCTTACATACGAAAGTAAATTAAGTAAATTGATTGGCATATTAGTTTGAATGCAAACAGCAGAAAATGTTCTTTTCATAGCTGAAAATATCAAGAAGTAATCCAATATAATGCTTTAACACGTTCACGTCGACACTTAAATTCATGTTTGTTGCCTACTGGTGGCTGCGCTAAATACATTTCGCTCTATCGGACGGCAGCTGTTTTGCAGCAATACAACGGTATCGTGTAAAGGTTTGTGTTTTTCTTCGTGAATTCGTCTCATTTTCATTAAAACTTTTGATTTTTACAGAGAACAGGGCTGAATTTTGTTAGAGATCTAAATATTTGGTGTTTCGTACCGTCTAATAGCATAATCAAATGCGTACCACCGATAGTACACATCACCCGCTGTGGCAGTCTAGTGCGGTCCACCGTTGGTCCCCGCCGCCCAATGTAGCAGTCTACTGCGGGCCACCGTTGGTACGCGCCGTCCGATAAGGCAGTCTAGTGCAGATCACCGGTGGTAGTCGCCGATGTGAACGTGTTAATTACTTATGCTGGGTTGAATTTTTTTTAAAAGAAAGGAAAAATATGTTGTTCAAGCATAATTAAATGTTAATTTTAGTTACCTTGTTTTAAATATTTTTCTGTCCTTTTTTTTGTGATTTTGACTTTTGATATTGTGTCCATAAATAAATTTATTTAAGGGCCATTATTACAACTTGCCGTTAACTAATTATCTGCCTTTAACTGACAGATAAATTGTTTTTCGTTATTATAAGTAGCCAATAAGATAGAAGTAAGCGTTAAGCTAAAGGGAGGATCATCCTACCGGTAACTTTTAAAGTTAAATTTATGCTTGAACTTGCCATTTATCTATTTTTTTCAATATGGCAACTTGTAATATAAACAAAATGAGCAAATACAAAAAAAAAAAAAAAAAATTTGCCGTTGTCACTGAGTTTAAAAAAAACTTGTTTAAGAGAACAGTTTTATCGGCATTGCTCCGACACTGCCATATTTCTGAAAATGTTAACTTTATTTTATTTGTAAGTTGTAATAACGAAAATAAGTTAAAGGTAACTTTACAGTTTCCTTTAGCTAAAGGTACATTTAACTAAACCCAAGTTTAACGGCAAGTTTTAATAATGGCCATTAAACATTTAACATAACACATTGATTTTCTAAATCCAAAGTTACATTGTAATTCATTAATCACTCAATAATTCAATAAAATCCTGGTTTCAGTGTGACGAAATAATTAAACAAAAACTGACTATTTTGTAATGCTTCAGCTTAAGTTTAATATCTAATCTAGGTTCATGTTTCCCTTTACTTTTTTTGCACGCGTGCGTCCTAGCGTAATGATATATTTCTTAACAGTCTCCAAATATCAAAATATCTTTTATTTAGCATATCAATGAAAGAAAATTTCTATTCTTCAGTTGTATTTACAAATTGAAAAAAAAAAGATTTCAAATATGAACGTGTGACAAAAATGAAGTGACACTATAGATTGTCAAGAAAACAAAAAAGCAGTAATAAAAATATTTTTAAATTGATATGTAAATTTATTAACCCATTTGACACACAGAAAGTATTTGGATTTCAAAGAAAAAAAAAATATTTTTAATTCGAAAGTAAAATATTTGCCTGTCTGTCCCACCCATCTGTCTGTCTGTCTGGCTATCTAAAAGACAGTCTGTCTGATACTGTCTGCATCGGGTTGTATGAACATGTACCGTATAACTTACGAGTACAAGTTAAGCAAAAAAAATTTTATTATAGTTTAGTACGTTGCTTACTTATTTATTTTTTTTTTTATTTATATTTTGTTGTTTTCATTTTTATATTTTGCTTCATTTGTTTTATTTGCAGAGTTTCGAATCGATTGTTTTTCTTTTCGTTTTGTGGTTTCCTGAATTTGCTAGGCTTGGCCGCATGACTTTCGTGTTTCATGCATATTGGCAGAGAGACACATGCATACTCACATACAAAAACATTGGTTAGTTCACTATAAGCATACATTTATAGATTTCTCGTATAGACCAGACCGCCTTTACCACTGTTACCATTCCTTTGATCTCCTACACTTTATTGTGAATAAGTCGTCTGCATACTTGTCTCACAGAGTGGTTTTTGTCTGTCCATTTTATCGGCTGACAAATGCCGTGTAAGCTGTTTTGGTTCTTTTTTTTTTTACAAAAACTATTAAATTATAAACACTTAATAAACGAAATAAGTTCCTTAAAAATTGTTTCTTAAATACTAGTAAATTTGCTACTGCGCTCATTTTCATAGGAAAAGCAAAAGACCGCCAAACCGAAGGAATACAAAAACCAAAGGAAAAAAGTTTTCTTTTTTTTTTGAATATTTGCCAAAATCAACTGTGTTTGAGGAGTGTTGCAGTGCTGTTTAGTGCTGTTTGTGTGTGTACATTGCATTTGTTGTATTAACCACATAATCAAATTGAAATTTTGAGAGTTTGTTATTGTTGTTGGGAATTTGTTTTCTTTACTGTAAAATGTTCAATTTAATTTACATTTTAAGCCACAAGTTTTTATTACTTTGTCTCACTCTTATTTTTGTTTGTTAAAAGTGCCTGCATAATTATTTTTTGTTTAGTTTATCGTCGTTGATTTCAAAAAGGCCATTGGCCAAACTCTTAACAATAACGGCAGAAAAGGAATTAAAAACATTAATTGTTTAAAAATTTTCATAAAATCAAATCCATTTTTTGTTTTATGTGTATGGATAAACATACATTTTTTAACTCTTACCGTTATTAGCAGAACAGAAAACCGAGCAAATAATAATAAAGTTTACGAAGGTGGCATATCAAGTTTAGAAAATTTGTCAAAATTTTGAATGTATCTTGTAGATATTTCAGAAAATTTAACATGTTCCAATTTAAAATTCAAGTCTAAAACAAATTAAATAAAAATAAAAAAAAAAAGAGTACGTCTACTAAATCCGTGAAATCGTTTACTCTCTGATGATGGACGACCAAGAATATTCTGATAATAAAACTAGACTAGGGATGCAACATTGTTCACAAAAACTTCGATGTTAATAAACAGTAATGTTTTCAAAAAGAAACATCGATGTTAAAAACGTCGGTGATAAGACCGATACATCGATGTTTTTTCAATATTTTATTTTTCTATAGTTAAATAACGAAATACAAAACCTACAGCTTTTTGACATAAAAACCTAGAAACAATACTTTCGCACAATGGTAAAAAATAATTCTGCACAAAAAAGTTAAAAACTAATTCTTGATTGATTACGATGCACACACTTTTTTTACACTCTTGGGATTAGATTTGATGACTTTATGATAAAATGCGGATTGATTTTATGTGTGAAAGCATTTAAAAGCTTTTTGCTTGTCCTATAATATATTTTTAGTGTAACTTAGAGCTTTTTATGAATTCGTATAACGATTAAGGGTATTAAAATATTATTTAAAATAAAAACTAAATTTTTTTTTATCAAAAATTATAAAGAAAATCATTAATTTAAAAGATGTCGATGATTTCTTTGATTTAAATTTTATCCATAAGTAAGAAACTCATGTAAAGTAAGCAACTCAAATGATTTTCAATTTGAATGTCGATATATTGTTTGTCTAGCGCCGATATTCGCTGATGTTTATGAGCAAAATATCGATGTGTTGTCAAAGGAATTTAAATCAATAGGGAAAGACAATAAAATATAGCTGTAAAACGAAAGCTACATAAGTATACATAGTCTAAACCATTTTTCTTGAACAAATATGGGTCAATAATAAAACAAAAGCCTTGTTTGCAATGAGAACACTTTTTATTTTGTGGGTCGATGCTTGAGAACAGTGTTGCCAACTTTTTATAATCAAAACGCGCAGTTCTACTACACAGAAAGCTTTAAAAAACGCTAAATAATAATTTTAGAAATTAACTACTAATCAAAACGCGCTGTAAAAAAGCTTTAAATAATAATAATAATAAAAAAAATTAGAAAAATTTAATGAAATGGTTTAAAAAATATATATTTTTACTATGTATATACATTAAACATCTCAGTTTTCAAAAGATTTTTTTATATTATTTTTAAAAATTTGTTAAAAAAATGAAATTAACAAGTATTTGAAACAAAATAACGACTTCAACTTGTTTTTTCATTTTCATGTATAATATAAAGAAAATATTACTTTCATTTATACATTTATAATAGGAACCCATTTTTCAGCGCTTCTAAGTTTTATATTCGACTAAAATAATTAGAATTTCAAGTATTTTTTTATAGTTTTCTAATATTTTACTTAAAATAAATATATATTGTAAGCCTCAAGGCGAATTCATATAATTCATGGTGTTGTCAGCCCAGGTTACAGCTTTTTTAAGTACACGAGATTGTCAAATGTGTTGTTATGTACAGTGAGCAAAAAAATTTGTACACTGACAACCTCGAAATATTATCCCTTATCTGGGATAACATAATTTTCACATGTGTTTTCCAGTTTAAGGTAACATTTTATATGAATTAATGAGTTTATTGTATTGAGTAACATTCTATTCCTTATCTTTGATTTACCGTAATTCATAACGCTAAAGGATCTTCCTACTACCGCGTTCGAAAATGGAAAACTTAATAAATTAATTACAAGTGTTGACAATTTTGTAAACGGATTTTCATGTAGTGGATTTGTAAAACGTATGAAGAATGTTATAAATGTGGAACTAAATAAATGCAAATAGAAAAGCGCTAAATACAGCGCGAAAGGCGCTAATTTTGTAACACTGCTTGAGAGTGTTTTATATACGAGTAAACATATGGATAGTTGAAGAATGAAGTGAATAGATTTTCACCGAATATGGGTTTAAACAATTGCAGTCACTGCGACCAGAATTAAAGATAATTTATGTTTTCCAAATACAATGCAACCCAAGCAAGAGTACTAAATATTGATACATACATACATATACATATAAATGTGTATATACACGAACGATGTTATGACTGTTCGATGATCATGCGTATGATCAAAATTTATAATTATTGTATCAGGAAAAAACGCTTATGAAGAAGAAAATATAAGAAAAACACAGTGGTGTGTAACAAGATAAAGGAAAATTTGAAAATGCCACTTAAGTCAACAAGAGCAACAACTATTTCCACTGCAATACCACATATGCTACAATGTAAGCGCAGTTAAAAGTGCCAATAATAGTAGGTCTGCAACATGAAATTGTTATGAACAAAGTCTACAATAACATCGTTGCTTGCAACAAATACTATTTTTTATAGGAAGCTGTGTATGTGAATCTGGGTTTGTGTATATTCTTTGTATTTGTGTTGGAATTGCAAGGAGTTGCAATATTGCAACATTATACGACTTTGCTGTTAAACAGCTGCATACATTCGCTTTATGGGCAAATGTGTTTCTAATTTTCTTGCAACAACCAGTTTTTCTCTAAAACTTCCAGTTTAACAAAACAAAATCAACGAAAACCTTTTTTCAAGTCTGACAATGCAACGACCAACAATAGTATGAGTTTGAACGAGTATTAGATGTATTACGTCTATGTGTATGAATTACTTTTTTTTTCTCTGGACAACTATTTTTTGATTTTCCTTTTTTAACCAAGATTAAATTGGAATTTATACCACTGTAGTAGATTTTTGGTAAAACTTGTTATACTTCGAATTAGTATAGCTGATGATTTCATATTAGTTTTCAACTTTATTGGCTTAAACTTTTAAAATAAATTTTCAAAATAAAACTTATTATTAACTTGGCTCTACTGATTTATTGCAATAATTTTTAAACTTCAATTTTTAATTTTGCGTATCAAAAATGGCGTCCTTTTATTATTATTATTATTTTATTTTTTTTTTTTTGTCATACACATATTTATTAAATCTAGAGTTAGAAATAGAAATAACAAGTTGAAAAATCGTATACCCAACAGAAGTTAGATCAACCATAATCATAACATAATATACTGTTACGAGAATAGAAACGGTGTAATATCTTTTAACATTAAAATGTTAAACAAGAACTACAAAACAAAACAACGGAATTGTTTACACGATTAACAAATAAACAAAAACATAGCAACAACATCACTATAACGAAAAAGTAATAAACAAGTAACCCAACAATCAACAACAACACCGCAATGACAAACGTAAACGAAATACACGAACAACAAAAAAATACGCATGATTTAATGTAAACAACATGTTTACATTCATAGAATTCTCGAGAAGGCGAAGTCCTGAACCTTCGCCAAAGGCAAGGCAAAGCATGCAGAGTCGGAGTAGAAGTTCAGTCAGCCTTATGTGAAGACTCGTTGCGTGTGAAGAAAGCAATAATGGTTTGAAGAATTCCGTTATAAGGATCTATAGAACAATTGTGTAATAATTGTCATTGTTTGTCGCAAAGGGCATAAACAAAGGAATAACAAAAGCAATAGTTGTTGTTGTGAATAGTCGCACACAAAATTGGGCGAATAATAAAGAATTTAATTAAAACTGAACATAAATTTATTTATTATATTTTATTATTATAGCGGGAAAGATAACTGATTCTAAAATCTCAAAAGAAATGATGAAATTCAAGCTTTATTGTATAGATCGATACAAACAAAAATGCTGAAAAATCTAGTAAAAATGATTTCCAATTCTTCAAAAGAACGGGTTTAAAAACTGAAAATTGTAACAAGTTTTTGGTGATCTACCTGGTTCTACTGAAAGCGAAAGAATATATATATTGCAGGACAATATGGTAAATAAGTAATAAGTACGTGCTTTTAACTTGCACTTGGTAAAATTAAATATTTGTATTGTAGTAGCTCAGTGCTAGCTACTTACAGAATAGCTATTTAACTAATATGCCGATTAACATTATTATTACAATATTTTTTGTTTCTTTATTGCAATAATAAAAATATATAATATTGTATATATAATAAATAAATTCACAATAACATATTAAAATAGTTCGTTCATTTTTAAATATTTAATTTACTTAACTTTGATCGACATTTTAATTTATTAAATGAAGAATTGTGTCAGCTAAACTAGAAACAAAAAGGTAGCATTTGAATACGTTTATATTTATATTTGTGAAGCACTTAATCAAGATTTTTTTAACAACTTCCATGCAATTTTTTAAAGATATGGTATTACACTGTTCAGTTTTCCAAAAAGAAAGACGCCTGCACGAGATATTACATACAATTACAGCAACGCTATTAAGATTGGAAAATGCTTTAAGGAACTCATTGCACATTCAAATTATTTGACTTACAGGATTATGAACAATGATCGCCACATTATTCCGAAGAAGGAGAACACTGCAACATTTCGAATTGATTATTTTTAAAAATAGTCTCCCATAATACACCTACTATTATTTGTCGTTTAAAACAGTTTCCTAACTTTAAAAACTAAATTTAAAACTGTGCAGGTAGGTTAGTCAGACATTTTTCGATCGATGTTTTTAAGGAGTGATCTTATTTTTTTTAGTAGAGTAACCTGCAATTTCCATATTCTAGTAGGTGGTGTCCTGGTTTATTAGCCGTAAGGCCACGGTTCGTACCACAAGTCAGACATCTCCAACAAAACGAAATACAAAAAAAAATATTTTTTCGGCGATTGACTCGCAACAGATTTCTGGCAAAAATTCTAAAAGTAAAAAAAATTGCGATGAAAAAGTGTCTCAGAAAATCTGTCGTTCGGGGTCGGCTTTAAACTCTAGGCCCCATCACTCACACTCATGTATAAACACATATAATATAAGTGGTGTGAGAATTTAGGTCCCAAGCCTGACTGAAGGGTTTTAATGATATATACATGTATATATATATATATGTAACCTCAGAAAATGTGAATTTAAAAAAAATTATTCTTTCCAATCAAACAAGTTTAAAGGGTTCTATTCAACTAACTTAACTATGTCGTTTCACGGTCACATATTGTTTTTTGCAGCAAAGCTTTGTGTTAAAAGTTCATTTTATACAAATATCCTTCAGCATATTTCTTATGTGCATAATATTGTAATTTTATTAAATTTTTCTTGGCCTTGTGGCATGGTAGTTTGTCACAAGTTACATCACTCTATCAGTTAATCATGTTATACCACAAGAAAAACTTTCGCTTCTTCACATTCCCTTAGACAATTTTGTACGCTGTGAGAAGTTTTGGATAAATTTCATATTTTTCATCGCTGTAGCTCGATTGCTATTTATGATGAGATAGGTTCCTGGTCATCGATCGTAAGTCGATTAAATCGTAAGTCGAATTTCATATAAAAAAATTTAAGAAAAAAAATTACATTTTTGTACTACTGATTTTGAGGGTCAGGAGAAATGAAGCTACACAAAACTTCATAGAATTCAATACATTTTGGGATGATATAAATTATCATTTAAACAAATTCCATTATTTGTACTGAAATATGTATGTAAATCTACTTTTTTTTTTAATTTTCTATTTATATTTTAGGGATTCCCCGCACTACATAGTATATGTCTTCTTTAGTATTTTTTATGAAAACGAACGGTCTAAGGTCGGGGGACTAGCTGTAATTCTCAACGTTGAGCATTCCTGCAGTTCCGTTCACAAGGTAGAAGAATGGACCTCTCGACTATTTATACCGTTGCGAGGTTTTAGGAAAAGCGATTTCCCCATATATGCGACCTCCTGTAACCTCATCATGGTAGTGTTTTGCGAAAGCCCGGGAGTGCATCGCAATAGCACTATTTTTCATAAAAGTGTCCAGGGTTGTGCGCTCGCTGGACGGACATGGAATCATTAGGAGCGTATCCAATTTCGGAGATGTTCTGCCTGCCTTTGCGCTGTTGAAAAGGGGAGTCTACGAGATGGGTCTTGCAGTAAATGAGGGCAAACAACCAGTTATGTTTCGACAAGTAGAGAGTGCGGGCGTACTGATTCTCAAGATTCGGCCGAGTACTGATACTGTTTGATGTAGCTCAAGAAATTTATTTATTATCTGATGTCAGGCCTAAGGATCATGGACGCAGTATCACTCTTGGCGAACAGGGGTGCTATCTATGGTGTCTCAAGTACGCCAATTGGTAAACAAGGACTCGCTCGTGCGACGAAATTAAGTACTCTAAGGAAGGAATGTGTTGCTTCAGGCCATTAAGTAAGTAAGTAAGGGAATAATCAATGTTTCTTGACATATTCTATTTTAAACAAAATTTAAATGTTCTTCGTTAATGTTAATAAAGAAGTGATGATTCGTAATGAGTTCAAGCTTGAGGTAATTATACAATATTATATCGAATCGAATTTAAATGAAAATGGAATTAGTTTACTAAAATCAGAATATTCATCAGAAATTATAGTAGTTTTTTTTTTATTGTGATAGTTTAATGGGAAATGACAGATACTGGTTATAATGACAACCTAACTAACTTGAAGTTATATCTTGTTGTTGTAGTTGTTACCGTATGACTTTCTGACTGGCTGAACAACAATTTAAATATAAACGATAATAAACTGGGATTGTTGACCAACGAAGCATTCGTATTTCTATAACACAAAATTATTAACGCCTACACTTAAATGAAAAATTGAAAACTGCAGCATATATTTTTATAAAATTTTTTTTTTATTTTATTGCATATTCAATATTCTGGTTTTCATTGCTTTATTCACAATTTGACTGTTTTTCTCAGTCAACTTCAACTTATTTTCGATTTTAATGCTAATGACGGTCGGTTGGATAAATAATCGGATACAGTGCAGCAGAGTTAAATGTAAATTTTACTATTCTGCAGCAGTTTAGGAATGACACGTTGTAAGAGTAATTTTGGCACAAGAGACACAAGTTTCATTAATGTGTCAACTTACATACGAACGCAGAATACAAATGTCTAAAAAAATTATTTATATTCGTTTACCTTCTGTACCGAAACGCAACTTTAATATTAAGAAATAAGGAATTTGCGTGGGATACGTTTTCTCTACTTAATATTGAAGTTAGTTTTGGTTGAGTTCAAAACACACCTCAAAGGTTTATTTCTTTCGTAAGCATTTTACTTCATATTTTCGATTTTGAGTTTAAATTTAATATTTTACGTCGCATTTACTTATTGTATATACTCAGTTCACTTGGAAGTAATCGAATAAATTCAATATTTTTTTACTTTTAAATTGAATACTGTTTATCATAGGCATTCTGAAGTTTGTATAAACAATAATTAAAGAGTAATACAATGGATGCGGCGTTCCTTAATTTTAAGAAATTCAAAATATAAAAAATCTTTTTTTTCAAAATAAAAGTGCGCGTAGTTATACCATAATTGTCATAAAAAAAACTTATTACAGTTAGGTTTCTCGAAAATCTTGAAAATCGGCTACTACGGATTTCTAATAGAACTTCGTACAAGTTGAATATGTGTTTATGTGTTTAAATTTAAACGGAATGTGTTTTATACTTGGATACATATTGTAGATAATTTTTAAAATATCTAAATTACTGTTTACTGTGTTGGCATGTAACATATCCCAGAATAAATTCATTCAATATGAATATAAATGCGTATGAATTTCTTTTTTTTTTTACTTTTATTTACAATTACAACTTATCAGTATTTAAAACTTTAATTACAAAAACAGGTAAAAAAAAGACATTAAACATTAAACTGGTCCAAATAAATGGTTCACAGCAAAATAATGTGGAACATTCCTTATTATTAGATGTGTTGACCTATATAGGGTTGATCTAAAATAGTGCCATGATTTTGGTAGAATAGTGGCATGTGTCATTTGTATGTATATATGTATGTATTTCTTTAAAGTCATCCACATCAAAACCAACATCGTCGTCATCTTCATTTTACTACTTTTACCACATTAGCAAGCTGACGGTTTCTCATCAGACTGTTTATGCCATTGTTTACTTCTTTTTTTATATTTTTTCCTTGTAATAAACCAGAACATTTAACACGAACAAAAAAGTTTGTTTTTATTCAGTTTTTATTTTTCTTTGTTTTATGATTTGATAACATTTCTATGTTCTAGTAGATTTTGATCGTTTCATCTGTTGTCATCAACTTTGAAGTGGAATTTTTCTTTTTAAATTGTTAAGTGTGTTGCAGTGTAATGATATTGTTTATACGATATGAAAACGGTAAATGTATTTTGTTACTGCTCCGTTGTTATTGTATATAGCGGTTAATTTTCTAAAAATAAGACTCTTACATTTTTTACTTTTCTTTTAAGATTTTAAGTTTCTCCTTTTCGAGAGATCCTAATTAAACGTGTATTAAAATCGTTTGCTGTCCTATGCCTTCCCACACTTGTCTTTGCAGATTTCTTTAAGTAAAGCAAATACTTTACTTTTAGAGCCTTTTGTCCTCGTATGAATATCTGCAGTGAACAATAAGTATAAGAATGGTTCAAGGATGCTTCCCTGAGCAACTCCAGCAGAAATCCTCAGGGTGGTTAAAACACAGTTAGATTTTGTATGAAAATATCTGTTTTCTAGGTTACTTCTGCAGTAGTCTTACAATTTTCTGTATTAAGCCAACCCATATATAAAGATTTGTTATACGGTGAATTTGTTGAGTAGTATAGTAAAGTTTCCAAAAAAAAAACTGGTAATAGGGAAAAATGATATTGGGATCAACTGGTTATATTAAGTTACCCGATTTGGGTATCATTATTATCTTTGAAATTGCGTACGACTCCGGAAATTAGCCAACGAGTAAATAGAGTATAATACAGGGGTTACCAAAAATTTTTTTGGTCGTGTAAAAAATTGTAAATTGAGAGAATTTATTTATTTACTGTCAAAGAAAAGTGTACGCTATTTTGATTTTCTTTTCATCAACATGCATAAAATCATGCATCTTTGACTCAAAAATCAATGTGTTTGAATTCTCTCTGCACAATTGTGCTATAAAATGGTAATCCCTGGTATAATATGAATAAGACAACCTATATAGCTGAGATAGGTAAGTTTTATTTTTAATATTTAAACGGCGATTTTGTCATAGTAGCTCTACTCAAAGTGAATAGTCGGAATTTCAAATACCGTCATTACATGTTGTTAATTAAAAATGGACTGGTATGCGAATATGTAACATTTTTCTATTTTGTAATCGAATGGAATGGAAATGGGTCATTGTATTTTTTCATTGCTTACCATGAATTACAGCCTGTATTTTCAGATCGTTCTGTTGATAGTATTTAAGACAAGAGTCTTTTGCTTTCGTCAGAGCTTTCTTTGATGTTCTTTTAAATGAATCTTTGAATTGGATGAACGTTGCCATTGCTTTCTTGGCCTCCTATTTTCTAGTACCAGTGAATCTATCTAACCTGGGCACGTAATAATATTATTATTATTTGCCTTCATAGCGGATATAGCTGTAGAAACTGTGAAATTGCAGATCATAATAATTGTAATTAGATTGACAGAAGATTCAATTTCTTCCTTTGAATTTACTGGTAGTTTTATTGACAGAATTCGCAGTAGTCTAAAAGGTAGTGTGTTGGCTTTTCAGACATAAAGCCATACTTTTAAAACCAACCCAGACATATCGAACAGAACAAAATACGAAAAAATATTTCTCTCGATGACTTCTTCTCTTCTGTCTGCTGGCAAAAACTCTGAAATTAAATAAAATTGCCATGAAAAGTTTCTCAAAAATTTGGCGATCAGAATCGACTATAAACTGTAGGTCCCGCCACTCACCGTATAAAATTAAGACGTACAATATAAGTGGTGTGAGAAACTAGGTCATAACACTGACTGAAGGCTTGTAATGACCTATAAAGTAAGCAAGAAAGTAAGTTATGGGCAGATGTGAACAAATAAACATTTCATATCTATGCTAGTTTGTTCGCTTATTTGAATAGAATCAACTACTATTTTGCGGGCTGCATGTATTAATAAATAATAGCAGGTCAGATGAAAGATCTGGCAAAAAAATTAATGAAACACTTTCGAGTTTAATGTCCTTAAAAACAAAAATGTCATTGCAGTCAGGGATCTTGTCCCGGTCAATGGTTCAATAAGAGGTTTGACATGCAGACAAGATATTCATTTTGTAAGCCAAGCCAAGTAAGAAAACACAAGCCACAGGACGTGTTGAAGATGCTTAGACTCGTTCATTTTTATACTTTGGCATTAGAAAGTGTTTAACATCTTCGTGTACTAGAATTGCAGACCATCCACGTGTTCTACCACTCGGATGTTTCGTATGTTAGCAATTAGCAAGAAATGTTCAATTTTACTTTTACGTTAGCATTTATGAAACATAAACTCTTTTCCTGTTTAACACAAGATCAATTAAAATGTTTTAATTTGACACAATTGCTGCAACATGCTCTGCGGGTCTCCGACATTCCTTTTTTACAGCACAAGCGTACGTGGAAGTTTTGTCTTTCTCATTAGGGATGACAGTATTTTTAATTGGAATTTATATAGGAAATCTTTTTGCTGCACATATTTGAGATTTATTAATATTATTAATAAAAAAAAAAACCCACCCATAGCACGAGGGAACAAATGCAGCAAATATTTGCTGGTGGTATGGCAGCAGCCATAACCCGATCCACCTATCAACCTTTTGATGTACTCAAAATACGCTTTCAACTGCAAGTGGAGCCATTAGGCTCGCAAGCAGCTTTAACAAAAAAATTCAAATATATATCCATTAATCAGGCCATAAAAACCATATACAAAGAAGAAGGCCTATTGGCCTTTTGGAAAGGTCACAATCCAACACAGATCTTAAGCATTATGTATGGCATTTCACAATTCTGGACTTATGAACAATTAAGTTTGTATACGAAACAAACTTCGTATTTTAAGGACAAGCCAAATTTCTCTAATTTTATATGCGGTGCGGTAGGAGGCAGTGCTGCAGTCATAGTCTAAACTCCTTTAGATGTAATACGTACACGTTTAATTGCTCAGGACACCAGTAAAGGTTATCGTAATGCGACACGGGCTTTGACAACTATTATTAAGAATGAAGGGCCAGGAGGAATGTATCGCGGCCTTTCGTCAGCTCTACTGCAAATAACAGCCCTAATGGGTTCTAATTTTATGTTCTATCGTCTATTTTCACAATATGCCTGCAAAGCATTTCATGTGGAGGAGAGAAACCAATTGCCCACTTGGACTTTACTTATAATGGGAGCTTCATCTGGTATGCTCTCCAAAACGATCGTCTATCCATTCGACTTAATTAAGAAACGTTTGCAAATTCAGGGCATCGAATCGAATCGTCAAACGTTTGGCCAAAATATACGCTGCACTGGTGTCTATAGTTGTTTACGCGAGACTTTAAAACAAGGTGGTGTACGTGGCCTCTACAAAGGTGTAGCACCCACCATACTCAAGTCTGGTTTAACAACGCTCTTATACTTTAGCATTTACGACAAATTAAAAGAAATAAACTGGTCTTCGCCTTCTAATTCATCTTAGCCTAGATGTTCTCATTTAAATTTTATTATTTTAGTTTATTTTGTTCTTTTTCTGTACTTCGATCCATTTCGTAGAATCTGTAATGATTTTAATAATCTCTACCGACATATAGATTTTAACAAAAGTTTTGAATCCAATAAAAAAAATATAATTGTACACTTAAACTCACTTAATTAATAATCTTCATTGTTTGTTTTTCTTTTCTTGAAAATATTTTTTGTTGTTGAAATAATTGTAACGTTATAATTGTAATAGTCTGTAAGGATTTCCATAGACTTGAAAAATAAAAAATAAATCAAAAAAAAAAATAAATCTCACCTCCTTGATGGCATGATGACAGCATGCTTCTAGCAGCAGTCACTGTATATTCCATAGTATTTTGGTAATTATTCAGATATTACTCAAATTTTTTATTATAATTAGTAATAAAACTTCTTAATGATAATTGAAACACATCTTTCAAGGGCTTTCAACTGTATATCCTACAACATTCAATTAGTTTTTTCTCTATTCTGCTTTTCAATGTTGATCCAATTTTCTTTCCACTTTTGAAGAGAGGACACCAATATAGTCTCAATATAACAAAGTAAAACCGGTATTATACAGTTTAAGCGGATATCGATTTTTATATGATAGATTATAAAACAAATAACGTTACTTTATTTATTCAAAGAGCAACCGTGGTGTAATTTAAGCTTAAGATCTTTTTAATGTCATCAGCAGAACTTTCAACAACTTGAAGTTGCATTAAATTCATAAAGTCCTATAGGGAAGAAAGTGTTTTTGATACAAATATATCTTAATTTCGTTCGTGGATGGTTAATTGTAAAAATAGGCAAGAACGAGTTATGTGTACATAGTTTTCTATTATTGGCCACATTGAGGGATTTAAATCGTACGTAATTTTTCTCCTTCCATATTTCACGATTTAGTTAGCTATCAAGTACATACATACATAATTGACCATTACAACCCTTCAGTCAGGATCACGGCCTAGCTTCTCACACTACTTATGTTGTGTATGTTAATTTTATACATGAGTGGCGGGACCTACAGTT
>QOCX01000595.1:105351-117306 GCA_005959815.1 Sarcophaga bullata | reverse complement strand
CTAAACATCGAATATCCCCAGTTATGAAAAGCAAAAAGCCTAAAAGAAGCAAATTGAAGACCGTTGAAAAGCATTTTTGGATTAGGATAGTAAAAGAAAACTTGAAATAAGTTAATTAACGAGACCTTCGTTCATTTCTGTACTTGGTCGAGAAGTCTCAAAATAGACGTTGAGGCACCGGACCATACATGAGAGTTGCATTCGATTCTCGGCAGGATTTAAGTGGTGTAAATAGGAAGAAGATGAAGTGAAATATTTCTTGCACTGTCTTAAGAAGTCAAGGCACTGAATAATATGTCGGTTCTAGCGCACATCACACTGAATTTTCATGCCCAGAACGGCTTCTGATGATGCAATATTATTGCTGGGTTTATCTGTCAATAAACAAAACTGGTATAGATTGTTTAAACATTAAACAATTTTTTCCTGAAAGTGATATAAAACTACTCGATTTTTGAAAAAATATCAAAAAATGACAATAAGTGATGGTACCTTTCAATTTCCAGCCTTAACTAATTCTTCACCTAATTTAGAGAGAGTATTAAGCCTGAACTCCTAAAAAGCAATATTGTATGAAAACTTGGCAATTGTAATTGCTTCGACTTTAATATTGTGCCTGATTTTATGAAACTGTTTAATTCAATATGTATATTTAAACTTATTCCTATATGTTTTCAACACTCGTTCATGAAATTTATTTTTATAATTAAGGTGTTAAACAGATTGTTAAATTTTTTTGTTAAGGGTGTTTTAATGTTTAATTTTAACTAGAATAAGTACATTGAATTAACTTTATAAGTTTTACTACAATAAAAATATTTTTTTAAAAAACCTTTCAATTTATTTACTTTTTTATTCTGACGAATTTTTTACGATTTCAATAAAAGTCTTTGACGCTCTTGATGATTTTTTTCTAATCTTTGACGATCTAATGTTTGTTTATCTGGCAGCTATGATTGCAAGCAATGCAAGAAAAAAATAAAATAAAATAAAACAATTGGAGTTCGATTTCCTGAAGTTTGGGTAACAAAATGACATTTTTTGTTTACTGAATTTAATGTATTATTTTTGTTTGTTTTATAACGAATTATATAATTTTACTTTTTTATTTTTGTCCTTAATTTCCATTTAAATTATTAGGTCGAAGTGATAGCTTTGATTACCAAAGCTCACTAGAGCACGCATTGCGGCCCGTTGTTCAATTTAAATAGACTGAACTTAATATTTTTATTAAAAAACACAAATTTTGTTTACTTTTGTTTTTAAGTCTAAAGGTGAGTTTTATGGTTCGAATTTTACATAAGGTACATATGTACTTCTAAAAATCACAGTGATAACTTCAACTGTTATTTTACTTTGACTATATGTATTGTTTTAATTGTATACTAATATTAGAAATTAATTAATGTTAGCTATTTCGTCTCTAATCCTCCGTCCTTCACTTTGTGGAAAAAAGTTTGATGGTATTATGATATTGTCGGCACTATAACGTCAAGTTGAATTTTTTACATCTGTTATGCCGAGCGCAGCATGAATATATAATTTTTATAACTTTCTGTGTGCAATGCGCTCATCAAATAACGATATCGGTATCTTGTGAATTAAAGATTGTATATCTATATGGCGTTCAAAAGGTCAGCTCTGTTGAATCTAAGGTAATGTACTCTACTGGATCTTTGTTTAATTAATAACACTTCTCATTTGCTATCTGCATTTATGTTTTCGTGCCCTGATGTTATTCATATCTTGCAATTGCCAGATTAAGAAATCCCAAAAAACCCAAACGTTTGAATACAGGGACTTCATCAATTGTTCTGTTAATGAACAATTAAACTATTTTGACCACAGCCTAAAAAACCTCTACGAAAAACATATTCGTGTTAAAACAAAATTACTTAAGGCTGGTAGTTCACTTCTGAAATTAAACTATTTCGACCATAGTCTAAAATACCATTATGAAAAACATATTCGTGTTAAAACAAAATTTCTTAATGCTGATAGGCTACGGTTCACTTCTGTAATTAAAGATCTGATTGACATTCAAAATCATGACTATACCAAGGGAAACGTACTTCGGATCATTACGAGATTTTTAGAGCTGCAAAGGCTATCGTTAACGCGTAAATTAGGAAAACCAGATCTATATTCTATGGCAATTATTTCCAAACTTGTATAGATTCACGAAAAACAAGAAGGGAAATTCATAATTTGGGTTTGGTAAATAGTGTCAGAGGTAATTGACGTAGATCATGTAAACCGCCAGTATACCTACCTTTCCACCTATAAACATTAATTTTTATAATATCAGATTAAATCAACAACAATCGCAGGAATTCAATTTCATGCATTTTAGGCAGGAGGAAGTACTGAGGTTTTATATTGACGTTAAATCTAATTATATTGGCTATGATGGAATGCACCCAAAATTTATTAAACTAACGATCCCTTATACACTTATTTACTTCGGTCAATTCTACAATACAATTGTCACCACCTCTATGTACACATCTGTATGAAAACATGCTAAAATCGCACCGATAAGAATCGACAAGATAAAGTTTTCGGCCTATTGCTATATTACCTTACTTATCGAAGGTCTTTGAAAAGTCAGTTTATTTACAAATAAGTGGTTTCCTATATACTAACACGTTATTGACAAAAAGGCAATCCGAATTAAGACCACTACATAGTTGCCTTAGTGCGTTGAGTAAAGTAACCGATTAAATTAGGTGCCAAACTGATAAACGTCCCACCATGTTTCTTGTGCTACTGGATCATTCTATCTTGAAACTTAATCTAAAATATATGTACAATTTTTCCTCAACTGCTTTAAAACTAATCTCCTCGTATCTAAGCGACAGAAGTCAAAGTGTTATCCATAAATCAGTTAAATTCAGAAGGGCTCTATACTTGCCCATTGTTGTACTCCATTTATGCTAATGACCTACCGTTGGAAATAAAACATTGCCAAATACACATGTATGCTAATGACGTGCAGTTATACATTAGTTGTAGTGCTACTGATGCCTCTAACTGCATCCGTTTTTTAAACCAGGATTTGGATCAAATTTAATTATGAGTATCTGCAAACGATCTAAATATAAACCGCAACAAATCCCGTATCTACCAGCAATTCAAATTAATGGATCAAATATAAGCTTTGTTAGGACAGCTAAAAATCTTGTTGTAATCTTGCAATCTGAATAGGGAACTAAATCGGTCGGATCAAGTCAAAATGAACTATGAACTTTTTTATATTACACCAACTAATACCCGAATGCTATTAGCGAAGACATATTTATTATCAACTCTTATGTACGAACTTGAGTAGACGAAGACTTAACGTAACTTACAACGCTATAGTTCGTATATTTTTGACATTAAGAGAAAAAGGAATATATCGCATTTGCCCAAATAATTTAAAATGCCACATTTGACAATTTAATGAATTGCTCTAGTGCTTCTAACCAAATTAATTTATAATCGACAACCACCTTATCTATATGAGAGATTAATATTTTCTAGATCGATCTGTGGAGCCAACTTTCTCCTCAAATATAAATGATTAACAAATATAAATATAAATATAAATGATTCAAAACTCCCATTTTAACCACTTTGCTTAGTTATTTCTTTTTTGATTTTGAAAATGTTTCTTTCCCTTATTTTTATTATAGATCTGAATTCTTTTTTAGTATTATTGTGATTATTGTATACGTTTTTTTTTTTTGCTAAACTTTCCTTTAATTTTTTCTTATCTCTTTAAACGATTTTTTTTGTTTGTTAAATTTGTTATATTAGTAAAAATAAATGAATCAAAAATTGTTATAACAATTACTAATTAATACAATAATATAAGATTTATTTTTGTTGTATTGTGTTGATCAAATAAATAAATAAAATAATGTTATCTGGCGCTACTTATACTCATATAATCATCGATGCAATCAATTATTGAAGGAATTTTATATTTGTTATAAAAACTGTCCCTTGATTTCTGCCTTTCGTTAGAATTCATTTCCACCTGCACCTATTAAGGGCAAATAAAAAACATTAAGCAAATCATCTAAAATCTAAATGCTAGCGTCGATTCCAGTAGACCTCTGATTGGACCCTTCCGTTAAAAATCGCAACGTAGCTGCAAGTTGTATTAATGGCACAATCTTTGCTTTGGAAAGATGTTCTAGTATTATTACTAATAGCATACGAAAGGCGTCTTTGTTTATGCGGTAATAAGCTATAAGTCCGAAAAGCAGCTTTAAATATACTATATGTACAAAACAAAATATTCATACATATGTACTTACGCTGTCTCCGACAATTCTTCTCAGCACGCTTTTCCTGCAAAAATAAATATGCGAAAACAGCGGTAGTCATTTAATTTCTTAATTTCTATGTTGTGTATTATTTTAGTTTCGAATGAAACCAGTAGTTTTTAATAAAAACGTTTTAAATTTTTAAAAAAAAAGGTTACAACCCGATTGGTTTTTATTCGAAAATAATAAAACTGACTTGGTTTTGTAATACCAAATGAATACAATATCGGTTTTCAAAACCGACAAGAAGCGATACCGACTTGAATTCTATGACAGCCCTGATTAGAAGCTTAATTATGAGTTTTAGTGGAAAGTTGTCGGAGAAAGGTTTATGTGCAATTTCGAAGTTGTCTACAAATGCTATAAAACTATGCGAATTCCTTCTGTCGCCGTTATAATTAGATAAATTATCAAGAGCACACAATGACCCCAATATTCTCAACAAGCTCAATTCGTCTTCTACCTTCAACATTATTAGTCTTATCTTTGGTATATATAATTTTGTTTAGGTGTGGTAAATCAATCAGTTAATTGCTTCTAATGTATGTTGGCTCAGACCAATGCGACAGTTCAGTTTCGCAAGAATGCAACAATTAGTAGAACAAAAGTCGATTAAAACTTCAAACTCTCTCTAAAATAAAAAAACAAAATTATTCAGATTACTTGAAAATACAATGATATTATCAGCAATATGCGCAAATTTTATGTTAAATGTCTTTTTTATTTGTTTTTTTAAACCGTACAAATAGTTCGACTCGCAATATGACATTGTAAATGATAGTTAGTTAAAAAATTAAAAAATAAATTTTGATTATTTGATCATGAGTTTCATATATAAAAGAACAAAGTTTCCAAAGTATGTATAAGTACTATTCAGGTTAGCCACGTTGTACGACAGAACATTACATAAAATACTTTGCTTAAGTCGGTAAAATTAAGCGTTACAGAATACACAGGACAACTGTGCTTGATATTGACTTCAGTATTGCCGTTCACTCTAGCGAAAATATACAGAATTCCCCAGTCTATGTTTGACATTTTATATTGAACACTAAATTATACTTAATATATTCTTCTTCTCTCAATAGTTTCAATAGTGTACAAAATTTATTTTTAGATGGCAAAGCCTGCATTGACAAGTCAAAGAATTTAGGATTAATAGTAGATGCAGCAGTACTAGATTTCTCAATTTAAAATGTTCCTCCCTTAGATAATTCAGAATTAATTAAATTTATATATATCCTCTTTTTAGCTAAATCTTTTGAGTTAGTATCGAGAAAATTGTCAAGTTTATCCCAAAAGAAAAATGTTTTGCTTATTGTTTTTCTTTTTTCATCTGGTGAGAACTGCCTAGGAATCTATTTATATATTGAGAGAGACCATAAATTAGCATTAGTTAAGACACGAATCTAACAATTGGAATAGGAACTTCTATGCACGTGGTTCTATTTTATCTGAATAGTTTTCTTTATTCCAATAGTTCAGATTAAAAAAGAAAAATGAATAAGTTGCCGCTATACGGGAAAGTTTTGTACCGCTTTCTCCCCTTCCTCATACTGATAACGTCAATATGGTCATAATATCAGTAAACATGCGTCCGAACATACGTCTAACTATACAGTGCCAAGTAATACACCTGTTAAAAGCTTAATTGAGCCATAGGAACTCAAGAAAGTACTCACATAATATGGACAACCAAAGTTTCGGTGTGTAATTATTCAATTCAATTCTCAACCCTATCGAAAGATAGGAAGGTTAAGTACATCAGAGAAAATATTTGTTCTGTTTTCGAGCCATCACTGAATATCGATACCTCGTTGTCCATAAGGATCGTCTGTGAAAGTATTCTAATAGGTCCTATTAAAGCTTACGCCAGGTACCACATAACCCGTTCGATCCTCCAAATCAACCCGTAACTAAAGCGAAGGTGTCTTAGTCAATTTTCTGATACTGAGTTACACCTTATTTCTTGAAGAAAAAACTGGCTAGTAAACTAGCTAGTCTAACAGGCATTTAACATTTACCTGAATAACATAAAACTTATAAAAGTGAATATTAGATATTAAATTTTCTGGAATGTAGATCAGTTTTAAAACGGCTTCTATTCTAATATTTGATGAATTGCTTTTATAAATTCTTTATTGTTGCTTGTATTTATTTGTTTCAAATTTTGAAAAATAATTTTATTACCAAAAACGTTTTAATTTAAATCGACATTTCGGAGTTTTCTACTTTGTTCATAACCGTACTCAGTCGGGAATTATTCACTGAAATAAAACAAAAATATTCATAATATAATTGAAATAAGCAAAAAGTAAAGTATTTACCAAAAAGAGTGACCGATCACCAGCATTTTCTTTTTTATTGGCTATTCGAGAACCAAACTGAATGGCCCTCTTCTTTAAAAATGCTGAGCTCGTTAAACCAAGTTTGTATCCAAAAAGTCTTAAAAACAGTTTATCTCCAATACCATCTCCCAATAAAAAGCAACATCTCTGATAAGGTTTTAGGGATCGAACGAATTTTACAACATGTTCTTCGACAAATGGAGCTCTTGGTGATCTACCGTTATCGGATATTACTCGATCATCTCTTGCTAAATTACGGGATGGAATTCTGCTCCAATCTTTTTCTAATTCTCGAAGAAGATTTTGCTGTTTCTCGGCTTCTGTTCCTGTAAACCGTTTGTAAGCATTCTTATGCCGAACATATCCCCCGAATAACTCATCTGCTCCACTGCCAACTATAACAACCTAAAATATATATATATATATATTTATGTTAAAACTGTTACAGCACAGCTAAGCTACGAATTTATTTTATTTTATATTTTATAAATAATATAATTAAACTATAATTCTAAATATCAGAGTTGATGCCGAATAGGCAAATCCTTACAATTATTAGCAATACGATTAGCGAAATAATCTAAATGTTTAAGTTCTGAAATCTATTAGTGGAATTTTAACAAGATGTTTATTATATAGTTCATTAACTATATTGTCCATTTTGGCTTATACGACAATAAGAATGTGAAGCAAAAACATCGAAATGAGTGCAATTTTTTCACATAGTCCTATTGACAAATTTTACTAAATACTAAATTGAAAATTCAAGTCAGTTTAAATAACAACAGTATAAAAAAATAATAAAAAATGAAGTGAAAAAAATGAAGTGAAGTGAAGTGAATAAGAAAGTCAACAAATATTAAAGCGAAGCCGTAAAGAAGAGGTACTCATCACAATACTGAAAGAAGTTTGACAGCTTGGTTTAACGAAATTCGCAGCCAAAACACTGTAATATCCAGTCTAGAATGAAGATTTTGAACCAAACATTAATTGATTATTTCGTAATAACTTAAGCTATGGAAAAATTCAGGGAGAATCCCATGATGAAAATGACGAGTCGACTGCTACTGATTTTGGAAATATGGTTTTACCAAGTTTAATTGAAAATTACTCTTCCAATTGCATTTTTAACGAGGACGATTATATTACAAAGCACTCCCAAACACTTTTGTTTAAGTTTGCAATTAAATTTATAAATCTGCTTACAAATATCTACATATAACTGAAGTGAAAAATTTGTAACGCGAAATATATGGTATACCCATATGTTGATAAGTTGAAAAAAGATGTCGAAACAGTCAAGTTGGTCGAAGTGCCTATCTTATTAACACAAACATTATATGAGTTGTGGAAGGTGAGAGCGAAAAATTCAGCAATCATATTATTAATAAGAGTAGCTCACTTTTTTATTTTGTTTTAGCGAGATTAGCAGAAATCTTTCTCTACGAGTTTATGAATTAATATTTTTGTGAATAATGCTATTTATGTTTATACTGTAATCATATCTTATGTTATGCACAAGTCCACGAATGAATGAATTTTGTTATATTTTATTCACATGATTGATAATATATTATGATAGGTATTATTATATTAATATTATTTTAATTATATTGCATAGTTTGAATAAAAAAAATTTCTGAACTTATGTAATCACTATATTTTTAAAGCATTATTGTTGCCTAAATTCAAAAATCATCTGCATCTCAGATTCTATGGATAATTTCTTTTTTTGCAAATTTGTAATGCGATATTTTTGAAAAACGTAATTATTATTAGATCTTTGAATAACTCTGAAATGTCGTATTCGATTTTGTTACTCTATATGTCAACAAATTTGGCCTGCTTTGCGTTTTGCTGACATTTTAGGTTACCACAATTTCGAATTTGTTAAGGAAAAAGATATTATTTTTTTAAGAACCATTATACCGATGTGTAAATACTTATTTTATTCCCACTAAAGCAATGGTACACACTTTTTGCAAACATTATGTTTACCAACATTTTGTAAATATGTATGGGTAAGCTGCAACGAATATGTACAAACTTGAAACTAATTGAATTCATCCAGGAGATTAATGCTCGTCAAACGCTGTGTGATATTTATATGCATATGTACACATTTACATAAAAGCAAAGGAAATTCCTTGTTTCTCGTGCCTGGAGAAGTTATATGCATTATTTTGCACAACCGATTTTATTTAACAAGTAATTTGGGAAATTTTGTAAAAAGAGAGAAAATTATTGGAAAACCAAAAAAATGTTGAAATAAGTCTTATTAATGAATTATGTGTTCAGCAAATATCCTATTAAAAATAAACGGTAAAATTTCTAAATTTTATTATGAAATAAATACAAAAATTACTTTAAAATAAAGTTGGAAAGAATTAGATCTAGTTCGAAATTGGTTGATATTGATATTGAACTAAGTTTTAAATATATGTCTACTGTAAGTATGCCTTGGCTAACAGAATTCACTAGAGAATTTTACAACCTGTAAAGGGAAACATCGATTCATGAATCTGATTGATACTTTTCTTTAAGACAAAAAGTATGCACCCACCGTTTCACCTTGTGAATTTAATATATAGAGGTGGAAACTCCACCTACTTATGCTTTGACTTCGAACATCAGATGTTTTCAGACCGAGTTTTACGCCTGCGTTAAATAGTGTTATGAGTATTTCGAAAAAATAACTCCAGACAGAGCGTTTAAGAGGCCGAAAATTATTACTAAATAATGCTAAGGCTTTTTATTATATACTTTTAATACTATTATAAATTATTTTTCAATATTTGAAATTTTTCCAAGCCTAAATTAAAAAAGTACGTAAAGGTGCTTAAAAAGGGTATTTTTTTGCAAAAATTGTAATTATTAAAACCACTAAATATTTAAATATAATTAATGTATCTTAACATAATTTATTCTCTCGATAATTCTTTAGTATTAGGTTTCTGAATTCCATAATATGACTGGAAGCTAACTTTTTTAAAACTGAGTTAGTACTATTCAGAGGAAAATATAAATTCTCTAAATTCAACGTAGCAACTGTGACTCCATTCAGTAGCGTCGAATACTTTGGTATCATATTGGACAGCAAACTAAACTACAAAATGAATTCACAATTAAGAATCATTGTTGTATGAGAGCAGTAGTTTAAAACGGAATATTATTCCAAAAAATTTATACTGGCTATACGAGTTTGTAATCAAACCAACTTTATTCTATGGAACCACAGTTTGGTGGCTGGCTTTAGTGGAAAGGAATCGTCAAATCTGGTTTTAGAAGATTATAAGGTACTCTTAGAATTACATCATTAAAGCCTAGTTACAGACGCATTATTGAAACAAATGATTGCGAACGTGGCAATCGATTACACGATGCCTGATACAGCTTTCGATCTTTATTTTATAACGACGATTCAGGATAGGTCTTTTTATTATTAATGGTTTAAAAATCCCTGAGAAAGTCATTCGAATATAAACTGATGGATTCATATCATGTGACAAAGTCAGATATGGAATCTTTTCAGAACAACTAGATTAGATTATCCCCTGTAGTACCAGTCTGTAATTCTATCCCGACTCAAATAATGGTTGCAAAGATTGTTGCTGAATATGGCAGTAATATACCGGCAGTAGACCGGTCATTAGATCTCTAGAGAATGTGCTCATCAAAGATTGTCCCAGAATGGCGGGTATCCTTATCGGAGGTTATTCTGAAGTACCAGCATGACAGTTTTCAAAATGCAAGTTTCGCAAATACAGTGTCACAAAGCTCTTTCTTTTCGGTAATTATAGTGAGATCTTGGTATTGTACTACAGAACTGCCCTTATAAGTGAGAGCGTTATGTTGTGTAATTGGTATCAACCTTTGACTGCTGAATGGTAAGATTTCGGATTCTTTAATATCTACTCAGGAAAATAAGCTTTCTGGATATTCTCTATAAGCCTAAAGAAGGACCATTTCAATATCGTTGGAGTAAGTGTATAGTTTTGCTCAACCTTGCTTTTTTTCAAAATGTCAATAAATCTGATCACAAAGAACGTAGCAATTTTCAACGAATATATTTCTATCAGGTCCAACAAGTAGTTATGTGGATCATCTACTGCATAAAATACATTTGTTTTTCTTGTTTTTTAATCTGTTCAGAAATAAATTCGATCTATTTCAAATTCGAACATAACTTAGACAGTAGGTGTGTAGCTCACGGCTTAAGTCTTGGAAGTGATTTCGTCTTGAGTGAAGTTACTTCAGATTTTGCTGTAACAGTCTTGCAGTAACTTTCCGAGACTCAGAACGTGTAATATAAATATAACACCCATATACACGCATTTAGGTATCAGAAAGTCAATGTATTTGGATGTCTGCTGTAGAAGTTGTTTGGACGAATTTTTGGATTATTATTGCATCGATCGCCATTAAATTAGATTTGAGATTTTCTCGACATGTCTCATGGGAATCGCTTTATTTAAGTCAAGCTGTTGAATCTGAAGTTCTTGTAATAACATTTAGGATTTATAAAGATTAAGTCAAAAAAGCGAGTAGAAACTGGTATGTTTCTATTTCAGTTCTCGTTTCAAGTTCTTGAAAGAATTTTCCAAATGAAACTTTAATGAATCATTCTTTGGACCAAAATGTATGACTTAAGCTTTAGCATATTCGGAAACGTTATGCAATAATTGTTTATGGTTTAGCAATTAAAACCCTAAGCGTCATATTGAATTTTGAAACTTTTTTTAATTCCGTTGGAAGTTGTTGCAATTCCTAAAACTTTTCGACGATTGAATCAATATTTTTCTAATTTCGAATTCAAGTAGTCAAAAATGCTTTTGTTAATGGAGCCTTTTGATTGATCATACTTTCCAGTGACAGTAGTACCAAGCGAAGTCTTTTGAAGAATTGGCAGACTCGGGCCAGATTTTATCTGGCCAACATTAACTCAAACACAATTTTTGCTACAAGTATATCAAATTTCCGTTGTTTGTGAAAGTAGCGATCAGCTAATTTTATATTTTTAGAAATCTGTAAGCTAATTATATTTATAAGACTATCAATACCCAAAACATTGTATTGAATTGATTAGAGGTAAGCTTTGACACGACAGTTAAGTTAACACATGATTACGGAAGTGAATCTGTTTCGCTAATGCTTTTTTTCTATTTTTAATCGAAATATCTGCGAAAGTTGTTCAATTGGTTAAATTTGGTTTACAACCGAAATAAAGAATTGCTCTTGCTGGTATTAATTTACCAGAACTAATTATTATTTAAACTTGCGCTTGTTTTGTA
>QOCX01000595.1:76258-105341 GCA_005959815.1 Sarcophaga bullata | reverse complement strand
CAGTTAAAGGAACGACACCTATAATCAAAAAAAACAACATGCATGTTGATGTTCTGTAATTGAACTCACAAGCGGTAAATGTACACATGGGGAAAGAAACAGATATGTATGAGGAGCCTCCCTTCCCGCTTCAAAGCGCCTATCACAGGGGAGAATCTGGGACTAATCCTTTACCTTCAATTGGCTTGTCATCGGACAAGTCAGATTTATGATGGCAAAAATCTCTCCTGACGATGCGAACTAATTTAAGAAAGGCTAATTTGAGTTTAACACTTGAGGAAGTTGTGAGGCTGCAAATGCCCTACATATCTCCGATCGGGTTGGTTCCAAAAGCATTAAGTGTCGTGCATTGCGAAAATTAAGAGTCCTGGTCCGGATGTATCTTTCCGGGCTCTGCTTCAGCATGCTGGGTGATATATAATGGCACGAATATCTGTGGACTGTATAAGGACAGTGTCAGGTGGCTCAATTGGCAGTACACGTCTCATAACCTAACATGAACCTTAAACTAACTGCTAATTCTTAACTGCCAAGTAGAGCTAACATGTACATCAGTTGACCAAACTATTTCCGAATTTTCGGTATTATGCTTTATAAGAAAAGCATGTAACAATGTTTTACATGTTCTTTTAAAAGGAACACTCTGTGGACTGTGATGCTTTACCCCCATTATCGATCAAGGGTACTATCAGTATATAAAAAAATATGAAATGGAGAACATTTGGGAAGTCTTGCATTCATAATCAAAAATTTTTTATCTATATTATTGGTTCTAATTGATTCTTCCGATGCCGCACGGCGACTTATCCATATTTAAGAACTGATGACATTGGCAGTATAGCAAGGCTGCACAATTTTCCTCATTGTGCAGTTAACACAGGAAAAATGCCTCCAAAAGATTACAAGACTACAAAAAAAAATAGGATTGAGCCCATTTATTAATTTTCTAAAACCAAATGATGTCCATTGCATAAGAGGAAATGTCATTATATTGGAAATTTTATGCAGGATATAAGACAAAATCCATTCCTCAAAATAGTGTAATCATCGTATGCAGTGAGGAATCTCTGTTTTCTATCGATAAGCATCATCTATGAGTCCATAAACAAACTAGAAATTATTAAATCTAATAAATAACAATGATCATTAATAAGGGATAAAACTCGACATGGATAATTCATACATCCGAAACATGCCGTGGAAGTATCCGATGCAATATGCGTAAGTGCAGGAAGATAAAACAAAACTTCAACTTAAATATTAATAAAACTTTTAGACTCAAAGCTAAAGGCGGCAAATGTACATCATTGTTAAAACTAGCTATGAAACCCATCTTAAACGTTTACGCAATTTACAGGAACCTTATTTTATATATAAGATGGAAGTGGCATGATAAAAGCAATTTAGAGATGCTACTTAAAATTTTCACCATAAAATAACTCTGTGAAGTTCTCAGACACGTATAAGTAAGAGATCGTTTAATGCATCATATAACCAAAGTCGGATGGAGTTTCATTGAAATTTCTATTTGTCTTCGGCAAAAATAGCTTGCGAGGCGAAGCACTTAAAATTTTGGAAATTTTAATACAAATGTTCATTGCTTGCAGGGAGTTTTTCGGAGAAGAGAAAACCGAGAACAAGGCTTAAAAGCACAGCACGGCACAGCATGCGTAGGTCAAAGCAAATTATCTTCTCCATTTATAAGGAAATAGGAAATCCACATTTAACTACCCCTGTGTGGACCCACATTTCTCGGTAACACTCAATGGATCGAAGAGAGTTGCACTGAGGGCGCTAAAATAATGGCTAAGGAAGGCTACTGCGTGAGTGATGGAAGCGCAATGTACTTCCAGTGAAGGACGCGGGATGTTATACAAGCAAATCTGCTGTCTTTTCACACGTTCACCACCATAATAAATATATTGCGAACGATGTATACGTTATATAAGGAAGAATACAAGGAGCCACATTTCGGGAAGAACAAGATTCGCTTCCATCCTGTAGATACAACAGCACATTGCTAATGCACCAAAGGCACATCAGCTAGCCGTGTATTCGGCCATTAGAAATTTCAATACAAATAGGGAATTACTGCATTGTCGAAGACATTACGATCCCAAGAGATCATAAAATCCAGACGGATCCTGCGGAATGTTTAACTATATGGAGCGATAATTATATCTAACACCTCTGACCAATGCCTATCAATGCCGACAAGAACCGCTTGACACTGCGCATCTTTGTCACAGAAAGTTTACTACCTAACATCACTGATGTCTGCAAAGACCTATTGAGTCGGCTTCCACTACCAACAACATCTATAGGTCAAAACTAGCAACCAGCAAGTTATGATAATCATTGTTTTATTTTAATTCTTTTTTACTTGAAATCAGTCCGGTATTGCTTTAAAAATAATCAAGGCTGGCGGAAGTATTCGCGATTTATAGTTTAAGACATATTTAACAAATTCATCTTTTTGTCTAAGACTTTGATTAAATATAAAATACCTCTAAAATAAATATATCAAAAAATTGAAGCCGCCGTGGTCTAGTAGGCTTATTAGACGAAAGGCCAATAAGAGTAAATAAAATTGCCATGAAAGGTAAAAATCTGTCGTTCGGCGTCGACTTTAAACTGTAGGTCCCGCCACTCATGTATAAAAATCAACACACTCAACATAAGTGGTCTGAAAAGCTAGACCGTAATCCTGAAGGGTTTTAATGGCCGATTATGTATGTATATCAAAAAAAATATATATATATACATATATATAAATAAATATTAACTGACTCTGGAAGATGATTTTGCTCGTGAAGCAAACCAAAATGCACATCCGATTGATTCATCAAGTATAGTACAAAGGGGATATATTATATGTTTAATATGGCTCCCTAATCGTTCATGTAATTCTTCTTTGCAAACATTCACTTCGATTAAATTCCAATGTCTGCAAGATAAAAATATTTGATTTAGTATTTCAGTTGTATTGTTTTACAAACTCACCTATCGGGACAAATAGTTTGAAGATTTAAATAAGACGATTTTGCAGAAATTCTATCGGGCACGTTCCAGTTGTTATCTAATATATTTCTTTGAAATGCAACATTAATTAAATCAATTGGGTCGCTTTTCTTAACAAATTTATTAGCTAAGATAGCCAAGATAGTGCAGTCAATGCCACCTGAAAACAAAATCGCTACTTTAGAATGTGTACACGAGACGTTGTCTTTTAAACATGATGAACACGAATCTTTAGTATATTGGACACGTTTTTTTACAGAATTTTCTAAAAGTACAGAAAACTCATTAATCGCTTTTAAAACCTCTTCGTTTCTTAGGAGACTGTCATATAATTCATCCGAGGAAACCGTGGCGTCTACAATTTTGTAGAAGTTGAAGTTGAACTGAAAGAGATAGAAGTAGTACTTAAGAAAATTAAATTATATAACTCTCACTACCTTTTCACTTTTAGCCGGGCCTTGCAGCCAGTCAGGTTCAATATTATCCCGAATATTTATATTAATTTTAAATAATTTCTCCAATTGTTCTTTGTGGTTAAAAAATTCATCATCTGGTGAACGCCAAGGAAACAAAAAAACATTTTTGATGTCGCCATTATATATTTTATATATACCAAGAGGTGGTAGTTCAAATGAATTGTAATTGTTAGTATTGCCTGTAAATATTGAAATATTTCTTAATTTAAATAGAATAAGAAATGCATATAAGAACGAATTAGATATATAACATTTGATAGAACAAGTAACGACCGCAACTTTAGAATAAAATTTGTGAAAAAGAATGCGAAACAAAAATGACAGGCGTAGTAATAATTCCTCTTTTTCGACGCATCACAACGAATATCAAATTTGAAGACATTTTTCGGAGATTTTGACTTCTCATTTGAAAAAGACCCGGAGGCAAAACAAGTTACTCGCAGTAACTTCTTATATGAAGAGTACCGTGATATCATATCCAGTAGACAGTTAGATGTTCCCTCTTTTGCAAGAAATACATTCACATTTTTCGTTTCCAATAGCTTTTGGTTCTCTGTTAATTTAAAATGTTCATTAACAGGCCATTTGGTACTGTCGTTTAGTAGAAACGACGGTCGTTCAAACCATATTGAGTCTTTCAAATCGTTTACATCGGATCCTCTTGATACAATGTCAGCTGGATTCTGCTTAGTAGGTACGTAGCACGACGAAACTTGATCTGACCACTCCTGAATCTCAGCGAATCTATTCGATACAATAGTCGTCAAAAAGGATAGATGCAGTACTATTTCGCAGTCGGTCCAAAATTAAACATTATCTATTTTGAAATTCATCATACGCTTAATTCCGTTCCATAACTTAGCTAGTCGGTGTGCGGTACATAACTCAAGTCGAGGAAGTAATTTAGACTTGAGTGGAGCAACTTTGGGTATAGCCGTAAGTAATCTCGAGACGATTGTATCTGTCTCGCAGCTTCGAATGAATTTGCTACACCTATATGCTCGATTTGCAGTCAGAAAATCCATAAATTTGAATTCTCGATGTAGACGTGGTATGGACGAATTTTGCTCTTGCAATAGGATTTTTGATTTCGTAAGAAGTGGGCATAACAGTCCGAGAAGACACCGACAATAAGTTTCTCTTTGTAGCCTTTAAATTCCAAATGAAATTTGAATAAATCATTCTTCGGAACCCAATGCTTTCGCAGCGTCTGAATCGCTATGTATTAATTTCTCTTTATGTAGAGCATTAAGAAATTCAGGATGGTTTGAAAACTATTTGGTGGGATAGAAACCTGCTGAAGTCAAGATATCAGTCACCTGATTTCAAATCGATTCATCATAGCTTTCAGCTCCGGTAAGTAAATCATCTACGTAGAAATCACTGCGAACAACTTTCGAACCAATAGGCAAAGTCTCTTTGTATATGCCGCTTAAGTAAATCAGATATCTAAAGGCTAAAAATGGTGCTGAAGCTGTACCATAAGTGACAGTATTCAACCCAAAAAGCCTCAACTCATCAGATGGATTCTCACGCCAAAGGACTAATTGAAAATTTCTATCCTCGTCACCAATCATGACCTGACGATACATCTTTTCAATATCTGCACATATTTGTGGAATCGAAAACGGATTAATCTAGAATACAATTCTTCTTGAACTGTAGGACCGACCATTAACAGTTCATTAAACGAAACATGCGAAGAAGTTATACGTGAAGTTTCGTAGTTGTACTCTGAGAGCGTAAAACACATCGATGTGGAATAAAATAGTTCCAGTAACAATCAAACCAAGCGAAGTCTATTGAAGAACTGAAAGATTACAGCCCAATTTGATTTGGCCAACACACAATAATTCAAACAAAGGACCTGCGCCAATTAACAAATAAATTTTGTGCGGCTTTTAGAAGCAAGGATCAGCTAATTCCACGTTTGACGGAATATTCAAATTAGATATGTTGAGTGGTTTATAAATGCGTTGTTAGAACTGGTATTATATCGGTGAAATAATGTGTTATGCGAACCATTACATATCCGACACTTAGAAGACGGACACCTTGCAACTGTGTATCCCTTTTTCAAATAGTTTATACATGCTGGCACTGATTTTATGAAATCAGATCGTTTAGCTATAGGCTCAGCAGTGAAAGGACAATTGCTAATAATATGTTGCTTCGAATTGCAAAATATACATTTGTCAACAGATTGTTTTGCGATTCGTTTCGTAAAATTTTGTGATGTTTTATTGTTTCCAAAATTGAAATGTTCATTCTCAGGTTTGTTAACCATCGGCATTGAACTAGAAGACTCATCAGGAGAAACATGCTGGTAACGTCTATTCAAGGCGGCTTCACGATCAGACCACAGTGGGAGCTTCTCGAAATCAAGCTGTTCTTCTCACTTTGATTTGGTGACTGGATCCACTTTCGACATCACTAAATGTATTAAAATAGCATTCGTTGCCATCACTAAATGTATTAAAATAGCATTCATTGCCATCACCAATTGATAACAAACAATCATGCCTTCCAAAGCAACAGCCGAACGCTTGGTAATTTCGGGCAAATTAAAAAAATACCAAGCATTCGTTATAATAAACCGCTTGCTACTGCTTTGCGGCAAATCTCTTCGGGGATTTGAAAGGCCTTCAATGTACCCAATACCGATTCGGACAAGCATGAGGTTAAATGGTTGAACTTTTCAATATCCGTTAAAGTTGGTTCGTTGTGGACCAGGTTCTTAAATAAGTTCATGAAGTTTCGCTTTTTTGCGAGTTATTTCGCCAGACATTCCGCTCTGGAAGGATTGTCTTGGCGTTTAGAGCCCCGACTAGTCATGATGTTTTTTTGTCCACTTATAATCAGTATATTTTCCACTAAATTTAGGGGGCTTCATATTTGGGAATCTTCAGTAGAGAGCTTTTGCACTGAATGAAGTTTCAGGCACATTCGATTGTCTATTCTTGGCCAACAGACTCACAAACAAACTTTTCGTGGTCACTAAGAGATCTTCAAGGGTCGGCTCCATAGGATTAAAAGAAATAGTTCTATCTACAATGGACTGTCGAATTCTGTCGATGTTCTTAATGACTTTCGCTTTTTTTCGCGAATTATTTCGCCAGACATTCCGCTCTGGAAGGATTATCTTGGCGTTTAGAGCCCCGACTAGTCATGATGTTTTTTGTCTATTCAAAAATTCCTCAAAACAAGATGTTAAAATTGACCAAAGTAAATTATTGGTCGAATTTTATTTAAATTTATTGGTATCCACTTGTTTTGGACAAAAAAATTTAATTGGTATTCCTCGGACACGCAAGATTCGAAATTTCCGATTCCAATTTAATCGAGTCAAGTATAACTTACTTTATCTCAGAAAAATGAAAATAATACCGCCTTCGGTATGTAAAATATTTAATTTGCCGAGTAAAATTGTTAAGTAACCAATTTTTTTTATAATAAAACAAAATCAAATGTCAATGTGAACATTCTGTTATTATAAAGAACAATAATCGAAAAATAATTTGATTTTCGAAATTTGTTTCAACACCTTTTTCAACACTTTCTACTAAACTTTTTTGTAACTTGAATTTTGTTACTAGTGCGAACGATCACAGTACGTAGCTGTAATATGTAATTTATATACAAGAAATATAGGAATGCATGGAACGGAACACTGAGCAACACAAATGATATGCTGAATGTTTTCCAACTAACAAAAAGAACAAGTTGTTAGTATAAATACGAAGTAATTTAACGATTTTATACATTTTTAAGGGTGGGTTTTTATAATCGCCGTAGTCTAGTAGGTAGTGTGTTGGCTTATTAGACGAAAGTCCAGGGTTCGAATCCCAGACATCAAAAACCAAATATTGAAAAAATATATCCCCGGCGACTTAATCTCAGCAGATTTCTGGCAAAAACTCTGAGAGTAAATAAAATTGTAAATGAAATTCTCAAAAAGCTGTAGTTCGGAGTCGACTTTAAACTATAGGCCCCGCCACTCATGTATAAAATTAACACACAACATAAGTGGTGTGAGAAGCTAGGCCGTAATCCTGACTGAAAGGTTGTAATGGCCAATTATGTATGTGTTTTATAATTTTTTAAAGGACAATATTTATGAGTGTATATAAATTGTGAATATTGTTACGTTTTTACATTTTAAAAACGTTTGAAATATGAGCTCGTAGATTGCAAATAAAAATAAAAATAAATTTGTGTTTAATTTTAATTAAATCCTTCATTTAGCGCACAATTTTGTGTGCCACTGTTCACAACTGATTCTAACTACAACAATTGCTTTATTTGTTATTCCTTTGTTTATGCCCTTTGCGATAAACAATAACAATTATTACATAATTGTTCTGTAGTCTTTGTAACGGAGATCTTCAAACCACGATTGGTTTTCTTCACACGCAACGCGTCTTCACAAAAGAGCGACTCTTATTCTTTGCATGCGTTGCCTTGCCTTTTATATAGCGACGTAAATAGTCTGATGAATGATCTGGTAGGCGAAGGTTCCAGTCTTCGCCTTCTCGAGATTTTTATGAATGTAAACATGTTTTCTACATGCAAACATGTTGTCTACATGTAAACATGTTGTTTACATTCATACATGCTTCCTTCTTTGCTTTTTTTGAATCTTGTTTACGTTCGTCCCTTCAGCGTTGTTGTTGTTTGTTGTATACTTGTTTATCTGTTTTTCGTTATATGGATGTTGTTGTTTTATTTTTGTTTGTTTGTTAATCAGGCAAACAAGTCCGTTGTTTTTGTTTTTGTAGATTTTAATTTTATAACATTAAAATGTTAAACAATGTTACACCGTTTCTATTTTCGTAACACTGCCGCCCACTTAAGCCTGTTCGTCCCGAATAGGCTCACTATCTCCTCTCCACATTTCGCCAGTCGTTCTGCGTGTACGACTTTAATTTTTACTCGGAGGCTGTAAACTTTCTGGGACCTGTACATTACATCGTTTAGTCTTTTAATTTTATTTAAAAGACACTACTTCCTCCACGACATTCATTTTTCGCTCTCTACTTACTGCAAGTCTGGAAATCGTGCGAGCAGTCTTCTGGGCTAGTGCGAAGGCCATGGTCTCTGGACCATGTTCTGTGTAGCGAATGCTTGAGGTGTTACGGGTGATATAGATTATATATGCCAAGAGTCCGCACCGTTATTAGACGACGAATCGACGGAGTCAGCTTTAGAAAACGATCGCATTGTTAAGACTTCAATTCCTACACTACCACACTGACGTCATTTCCTGAAGACGTGTTTATCCCTGACTCGTTGTTGTTGTTGCCGTTCTTTACGCTTTTCCAAATTAACGTCAATAATTATCTGCCGTCTGCACAACATTTCATGTTCTTTATTTCGGTTCTTTCCATCTAATTCTGCCTCACTAATCCTTTCCGCCAGACATCGTTGTAGTTTCCGACCCTGGTAATCCATCCCTTTCGTCATTGTAGTCTTCTACTCTTTACTCTTTAAGCCGCTTCGCTTCCTTTTTCCACGCTTTCTTTTCTGTCTTTTTGCGCTCACGTAACTCCTCCTGTATTTTTTTCTCACGTTGCAGGTCTTCAACTTTTTTCACAACTTCATCCTTGCGTTCCCTCTCACGTTGTCTGTCACGTACTCTTTCGCGTTCACGTTCTTTATCCCCCTGCTCACTTTCACGTTAACGTTCGTGCTCTTGTTCCCTTTCACGTTCACGTTTCCTGTATTCCCGCTGTCGTTCTTTAGATTGTGAGCAGCTCAGCTTACGTCCTGGGTCTTTAGGACCACCATCACGATCTTTCTCTTTTTCCACTGGTGAGGAAATATTGATCATTCGTTCCCTCCTGATGCCCGTCGCAATTGGAACATTTCCACATACTTGTTCATCGGTATCCGAGTCTAGTGCGCTACCAGTTTCGCCCTTCTCTTTCTCCTCCATCATAACAAGTTTTTCTTCAACAGTCTTTTCTAAAGTTGACACCTTTCCCTCGACATTAGCAAAGTTTTTATAGGACAACTCCAACATTTCATCCATCTTCTCTTCGCCTTTTGCCAAATTTTTTCGTCCATCTCTTCCATTCTCTGATCAAATTCTGACAAAAAAAATTCCAATTTCTGATCAGAATATTTCTGAGACTCAGCCAGAAGTTCTTCATTTTCAGCTCTGGAAGGTTCGTGTGTCTCAGCAAGTAGTTTTTCAATTATCTGCTCACTATCTTTTCGAAACTCAGCAAGTAGCTTTTCAATTCTCTGCTCACTAGCTTTTCGGAACTCAGCAAGAAGTTTTTGGTTCGTTACTTGCATAGTGGCTAGAAACTAATTTAGACCCATAACGCCGAGGGTTGCAGAGACCTGTAACTCTCGTTCCTCTTCATTTTCGAACTCGTAAGAATCGATATCGATGCCCTGATGCTGAAGTTCCTCCCTCAACCGTCTTTGGAGTTAATTTTTCGTGCCCGTTGTTGGCAGCTCTAATTTACCCAACTCTCGTTTAAGCCGTTCCACTCTTAGTTCATTTTTTTTATTTATTTTTACTTTTAGATTTTTCAAACCCACTTCTGACACCAATTGTTACGTTTTTACATTTTAAAAACGTTTGAAATATGAGCTCGTAGATTGCAAATAAAAATAAAAATAAGCTTGTGTTCAGTTTTAATTAAATTCTTTATTATTCGCACAATTTTGTGTGCCACTGTTCACAACTTATTCTAACAATAACAATTGTTTTATTTGTTATTCCTTTGTTTATGCCCTTTGCAATAAACAATAACAATTATTACACAATTGTTCTTTAGATCTTTGTAACGGAGATCTTCAAACCACGATTTGGTTTACTTCACATGCAACGCGGCTCCACACAAGACTGACTGAACTTCAACTCCGACTTTGCATGATTTGCCTTGCCTTTTTTATAGCAACGTAATATAGCTGATGAATGTTCTCGTAGGCGAAGGTTCCGGTCTTCGCCTTCTCGAGATTTCAATTGTTTACATTCATACATGCTTCCTTCTTTGCTATTTTTGAATCTTGTTTACGTTCGTCCCTTCAGCGTTGTTGTTGTTTGTTGTATACTTGTTTATCTGTTTTTCGTTATATGGATGTTGTTGTTTTATTTTTGTTTGTTTGTTAATCAGGCAAACAAGTCCGTTGTTTTTGTTTTTGTAGGTTTTGTTTAACATTTTAAGCTTAAACAATATTACACCGTTTCCATTTGCGGATCAATATTTACAAAGAATTTGCTATATAATCCTTATGGTAAATATTTTTCATCAAAATTAGGCAGAATTAAAAACCTCCTTAAACTAATATGTTCACGGACCAAAGGTCCTCACTTTAATACTGCACTTGAAATTTGCCTGACTGGTGACTGGTATTCTATTACATTGTATTACAATATGTGGGTGGACTTCAAAGAAGAATATAGGAAAATTAAATACAGCTGTAAATAAAGAATTGCTCATGGAATATTTATTTATTTATTCCAAGTCTATGAAAAATCCTTACAGACTATTACAATTATATCGTTACAACTATTTCAACACAAAAAACATGTTCAAGAAAAGAAAAACAAACAATGAAGATTATTAATTAAATGAGTTTAATTATACAATTATATCATTTGTAATGGATTCAAAACTTTTGTTAAAATCTATATGAAGGCAGAGATTACTAAGTCATTACAGATTCTACGAAATGGATCGAAGTTCGCATAGTTAGTTGCATAATATTTTATATTTATGAAATTAAAATATCTTGTTGGAGGAACAGGTATTCTTACGTAAAGTTTTTCTAGCTTAGGATTGAAGCTGGATATTAGGACTTTTAATTCACTTTGGAAAAGAGTGCAGCCAATATGGCCTCAAGAGCCATTACAATTCAAACTGATGGGCTTCATGAAAGCCTCACTGCTGTTCCACCATCTGCTGTTGCAGAAATAATCTCACTTTTAAGACATAACAGCTCCATTCCAGAAAAACCGTCTGACGAATTAAACATTGCAAACTATGCTATCACGGATTTGAGTTTAAGTATTCACAACAAAAATAATATTAATCCACTAACTTCCAGGAAAAATCTGCAGCAAGGGCTGGATACTTTTTCTCCTGATATGCTAATGTACACTGATTTGTTCTTTTAATAATGGTGTAATAATATACTCGGTTGTTGAACAAATAAGGCAAACGAAATTTTTTACTAGGGTGGAAGCACGTATATCTAACAATGTTGAAATTTTCTCAGCGGAATTAAGTGCCATAAAATCCGCAATCTCATATACCATCGAAAAGGCAAAAACTATTATTTGTACGGACAGTCTAAGCGTAACTAAAGCTTTGGCTAAAAATTACAATGGAGCATAAAACAATGTGCTTAAACTGCCATTTGAAAACCCCAAAATCTTAATATTATAGATTCCATCACATATTGACTTTGAGTGAAACGAATATGCTGATCGTCAAAAATGCTCAAAATCTTCAAGAAATTACTGTAACACCATGCTTTCAAATATTATTTCGAACAAATTTCGTAGTATACAAAAACAACTTCATTTTACACAGCCAAGGCACAAATACAATTATAACTTGACCAGAAGTGATTACGTGATGTTAAGGCAACTTTAGATTGGTAGAGCTGTATTCAATACTCAACATTATTTCACCCGGACCCAAAAATTGTTCTCATTGTAATGTTTTTATCTATTCCATATATTTTTATTGAATGTCTAATTTCTACAATTGGTGAACACCTTGAGGAGATTTTGGATTGTACGATGTGTGTCAACTTACAATCAATCAGAGTCAGTCTTCGAAAACATGGTGTAACTGATGGATAGTTTAGTTGAATATTCCAAATTTTTATTTTTTTATGAGCAACTAGACCTTCAACTCTGGTTGAAAATATCATTATTTTAAATTATATACTCTTACATAACTAATTTTACATATTAATTAATTTGTTATATATTTAGAAGTTTACACTGCTTAAAAAATAAAATAACTTTTGCAATATTTTCATTTGACGCAATTTCAAGGAATGAACTGGGAGTAGTGGATCCAAAACTGGCTATTCTTTCTTTGGGAGAATAATTGATGTGTTCAACCAATTTGGTATTGCTTGCACTGCATACAGGTTTACTATTTTTTGTTTATAATCACTGCTTTAAAAATAAAATAACTATAGCAGATCGACTGTTTGAGCAAAATTTTCTTGATAGGAAAAGCATCTGCTGTAAAAATAATGCAGTGTTTATCTGTCAATTCAATGCATACTGTAGCCTGGTTTTCATTCAAAATATCAAAAGAAGTATATAGATGTGTTTCTGAACCATCAGTAAACAAAAAGGTCGTGTCGGCAAGGGAGAGCTGAATTGCCCTTTTCCTATATATTTCAGATGATATTTGTTTACTTATGCAATTAGAGAAGGTTAAGAATTAAAGACTAAGATTCTAGATGCCACCAAGGCTTATGTTTTAAATTTGTTTATTTGGGAAATAAAACTGGATAATTGAAAACGAGGACTTGTGAGAACATGGTTTCTTTAGTTTACGGGGGACTTTTAGCAATTGTAATAAATTTGTATTGTTGGAAGTAAAAATTTTAGGATAAGAATCAAATCACTAGCGTAAATATAATTAGTATAACTGTACCGCATAGAGTTAAGGTTCCAAACGTAAAAGGCTAATGAGTCGCTTCAAGCTTTTTAAATGATAGTTGAGAGGTTAGTGCAGCTTACATACCCAGGAGAAAACCACTCACTGATAGATAATTTTAAAACAGAAGCGTTTGGTAATGGTACACGCGACCCGGACATCAAATTAGCGGTATGTTCTACACCGAAGACAACCTTTGCATAAACCGTGGCCTTCGCACTAGTCCATTAGACCGATCGCACGATTTCTCGACCACAAGTAAGCAAAGTGCGAAAAATGGAAGTCGAGGATGAAGTAGAATGCCTTTTATGTAAATTAAAGAGATGTTGAAGCAAGTTTTGGAAGAAAACGGGCAAAAAAGCAAAACATACAACAGTAGAGAACATAAATTAAGTTTCAGTCCTAGAAAATGATCAGAATCCATGAAAATAGCTAAAAGAAGAGCTACTACGGCTACAACAGAAATAAAACAAAGCTAAGCAAAAGCTTAATTATGATAAGAATATTTCAGACTATAAATTTAAATCAGGAGACTTAGCTTTACTTAAAAATGATAATGGACATAAGTTAGATGCATCATATAAGGGCCCCTTTAAAGTTAAGAAACTAGACTTAAGAAACAATGTAACAATATTAGATAAGAAAACAAATAAAGAACAAATAGTCCATAAGAATAGACTTAAATTATATAAGTAAAATAAATAAAATAGTAAAATAAGTAAAATAGTAATTATAAAACTTTCAAATGTAAAATAGTATGTTTAATTATTTTAATGTTGCGTAAAAGAATGTACATAGAACAAAACGATATTTACATTTATGGAGATTTTGAGAAGGCAAAGCCACAAACGTTCGCCTTCAAGAACATTCATCAGAGTGTTTACGTTGCCATATAAAAGGCAGGCGTCAGTAAAAAGTTCAGTCAGTCTTGTGTGAAGACGCGGAGCCTTTGAAGAGAGTAATCGTGGTTTTGAAGATATTGGAAAAATTATTCAGGTGTAATATCTTAAGTCTCTTGCCTTGCTTTACATAAAGCTATGTTGACATGTATTAACTTATTTCTTTGAGCATACCACATCAACCTCATAGCATTGATTTTTTCAAAAACTTTTTTATTTTAATTTTTTTTGCTGGGTTTAGGTATGCGGACGCCAGTTCTGGGGATAAAATGTCCTGTCCAAAATTTTATTGAAATTAAAATTCTTACTTTTACACACATCTATAAATTTGTAGATCCTTTAGCACAATTAAGCACATTTACCAATTCAATAAGATTAATTCTGCTATCAATTTGTTTAGCTGCATTCAAAAGAAATTCGTTAATGCTGTCGACCTCCCAGATAATTGACAGTCCAACGCTTTATGACGTTGGGTAGGGTGGAATTAAGGATATCTCTTATAAGAATGGGGTGATAGACCGTGTCAAAGGCCATGGAGAGGTCAAGGGCTGCCACAATAGTGCGTTAACACGGTCGTTGTTGATTAAGTTCTTTTGCTATCCTTTCAGTGATATGGTCTTGCCTAAAACCATGTTGGTGATTGGCTAAAGGGAAGTGTTGCTTAAAATCTGGTAGCAGTAAGGTTTCTAGGATTTTTACCGCTGGTGATAATAAGGGGATCGGGTAGGAGTCTCTTTTGGTCATTGGTTTGTTTGGTTAAGGATTGGTGTCATCCTCACGACTTTACGTATGTTTATTATCATCAGGATATGGATCGACAAATTGAGCAGTTTATAAAGGAAACCCAATTAGCTCCCAGTCTCTTTGGTTTGGATTTGACAAAGGTGTAGGTTTCTAATTCTTCTCAATACCGCTATTTTCTCTTTGTTAAGCAATGTAGGGTTTTTTCGCCTCTGATTATTGCTTATTATTGAATTCCACTGCAGTCAAATTTTTGGAACCAGAGAGATGTCTAATAGCTAGCCCAGTTAGCTTTGTTGTAGTTAACCTTTTTTCGATGTGGTTTCATAATATTGTTATTCTTTTCGATGCTGACCACCATGGGAATGTGGTCCGAGATTAAGGCAGTGTGGTTTTGCCAAGTGTAGTGTGCCAAGACTAAACTACTAAAAATGGTCGTCTAGCCATGACTCTGGTGGGTGAGGGCTCGTTTATCGTAGCAAAATCTGAATCATCGATATGGTCAGATATCGCAATGCCTAGTTGATCATTTAGAGGAGAGAGCGCCAGCTTTCATGGTGTTGAAATCACATCCTGGAGATGAGATTTTGGGATAATAGTTGGTTCATATGCTGTTATCACATCCATTGCATCTCACTGATGTGGTGTTATTCCTGATTATCGTTTGGCATACTGAACAAATCCATACAGGACATGAATTCCGTTCAATGCAGGCTCTTATTAATAAGGTACAGTGCCGGCATATTTTGCTCACCTTGAGAATAAACTTCCGATTGAAATAGCTTGCGCTGGGTTGACAATCCTTGGCCGATGAGTAGTCGGCCAATTTCAGAGCGTTGATTCGCTTGTCGTGGCAACGAGAAATGAACAGTTGATCAAATTGACTGTCATGTGATAGATGCAACCAAAATTTCCCGGTATTGTTAGCTATTTTAAGATTTGTTGAAAAGTATTGTTTAACGAGTTTGATATAACCAAGTGCTGAAACTTTTATTCCAATTAGAATAACGCATGCTATTTTTCCTTAGTAAAGGTGTTAGGGTTTATGGTGGATGTCTATTGTAGTATAGATTCAGCCTTGAATTTTTTAACAGATTTCTTAAAAAAAGCTTTGGCCTTTTGTAAGCTAAAAGATTTTTAACAGACCCACTACGTCTGTAAGTGTGTCTTTTCTGCCGTTTATCTTTTCTTAAATTATTTAAGGAATTACTCTAGTGTTGGACGGATATTTAACAAGAGTTTTTTGTTTGAGGAATTGAGATATTGGTCACAAAGCGAATAATTTTGATAATTTTGGCACCGCCAGTGTTCATGTTCGGTGAGTAATTGTATTTATTGTTTTGTTCCAAGGCTATCAATCGAAATAAACCAAAATCCACTTTGAATTTCGGAATAGATTTCCATATATTTTGAAATTAACAACGGCAAATTATGATAATAGGGAAGTGATCGCTGCCATACAGTGAATTGGATACACTCCATGAAACGAGTGCTACTTTTTGGGCGTTGTAAATGTTAATGTCTACGTTTGGTAGTGAATTAAGGGTTGATAAATATGTGAATTAAAACTATTAAATTTTCGTCAAGGAATAAATTTTCAATAATTTTCCCTCTTTCATAGACTACTCTAAGCATTGGTGATTGATCAAAGATATTTTTTTAAGACAGCTGCTGAAGACGTTCGGTATTGGAGAAATAAAACAATTAACTGTGGAAAATGGAATTCGGAAGAAAATTTTGTGTGGCAAATGTTTCTCAATTAAAAAAACGATTTCTTGTTTTGCAGAGGTATTATTTCGTAAATTATAAAAATAGCATATACATGTGTTTCTTGAATTGCAATTACGTATGGTTTATTATAATTTATAAGAAGAATTAAATGCAAGTTGTTATTGTACCCGTCCATATTAAGTAATAAATTAAAATTAAGACAGAAGATTTCAAGAGCACTTACTAGTCGTAATTTGACACCTCTTCATAAGTAACTTTGACTTACTTTTTATATCATATAGTCTAAAGTTTTCTTTGTACTATTTGTTATTGTCTTTGACTCGTCCAAAGCAATTTAGGCACTTTTTAAATTTTGGGTTTTGGATTGTGTTGATGAGGTAGTTAATATAGAGAGAGGGGATAGAAGTAACAGATTTAGAAGAACTTGGCATATGACGATTGTTTTGTAAATAATTTTCTGTTGCAGTTATTGTATCTTCTTTACTGTTTTGAATAGCTTATTGTTCCTTGTCGTTTTTATGAGTATGTTGTATTTGGGAAAATTGTTGGAATGTTTTTTCCCAGGATAGTTTAGTCCTTTGTGGAGTTTACATTTGACATGGCAAATTCCAAACAATTCGTTTGAATTTAAAAAGCTGTAGGCGATTTTTTTAATTGTTAACGAGAAGGAGAATGTTACCATTCTTTAGTTGGGATTTGATATCTTTACTGATGATTTGAATAGCGCGATGTACTGCGAAGCATATACAGTTTGATAAATTTTTCCCAAATACAACATACTAATAAAAACGACAAGGAAAACAAGCTATTCAAAACTGTAAAGATACAATAGCTACAACAGAAAATTATTTACAAAACAATCGTAGAATATCTAGATTCCATAACAATGTATTTATGTTATGTTTTGGTAATTGGGGAAAGGCTACCAAGTCGTTATTTTTTGTTTCTTTCTTTTGAGGCTACTAAAATATCCCCGGCGTTGGGGGCTCTGCCGACATTATTGTTGATTTATTAAGCTATTAGGCTATGGAGTCTTGTAAATAAACAAGAAAAATGAAATACGACTGGGATCCAAAAAGTAAAACGGTTTAAAAAAACAGTTCGCGCTGCTATATGACACGTTCGTTTAATTTGAGAGTAAGTCGGAGACTGATATAGAGTATATATTTGTAAAGTCACTTCTATTTTTTTATCTGTTAATATACATATAGGTTTAATAGATTAGGTTCCTTTCGAAGATTTATTCATTCATTATTTAGAAAATCCTATATTTATATACTTTATTGTTGTGCAATTTTTGTTACATAATTCATTATTTAGTGTTCCATAATTATAAAGTCAGTTTATTAATTTTCGTTGTAAAGAAGCAAGAATAACTATTCTAACAAACTTTTCGTCTATTTAAAATTAAACTATGATATTTTTCATACTACTGATTAACTTTTGGTAGTACTTTTATTAATTTTCTGCCATACTTCTAAAATTTTAGCTTTTAGAGTACGCAAGGTATCAAATTGGTAGTTTTCTTAGGAACATGCTGGCCCATCGATTATATAATTTTTGTTATAAACCGATTCTTTGAGTAACAATTGTTGGGAATTGCTACGTTATTCTCCTAAAATATAATTTTCCTGAGAGGATTTGTGGTAAAAATAGCATTAAACTAATGACATTTTTAAAGCTAAGATTTGTCAGGGCTTTTCTATAAAGAAGTTATTAATTTACCTCTCCATTCTATATAAGAGTCAAGAGAAAAATTTCTTGAAAAGTTTAAAATACCATAAGAAAATACCAGGAGACATCGACAGATGACTTCAAATGGTATGGGTAGAATTTTGTGGAGACGAGCTCCTGAAAGTCCGATCCCAAAAAGTGCACCGCCTATTTCCGAACTTTAAAAATTAGTTTTCTGCCATTATATCATATTATTATATTATGTTATTATATTATAAATATTTTATTTGTTTAAATAACATCAAAATTAAACTGAAAAAACTGCGCTATCAATTATGTGCCCTTTTTAATACTGACTATTAATCACTGATTGGCAGCATCTTTACTCGCTATATTAATACTCCTTTATTTAATGACTATCAACTTTAAGGTTTTTCTATGAAATTCTTGTTATTAGATTTCTGATCTTTCCTTCGTTCATAAATAATAAATTCATAAGAATTTGTTTGTGCAATTGTGTTTCACGTATGTTGCATTTATTTCGTTATTGTCTGTTTTGTCTTGTAGCTTATATTCGTTTAATTTGGTTTTGCCTGCATAAGATTCGTCCTGAACAGACATATTATAGCCCCCATCGTAATTTGATAATTCACAATGTACGAGACTTAATTTTTAATCTCGGGGTGTCCTCTGAATTTTGTACACCTAGCTCGTCCAACATATCTGGCTTCCTATTTGTCACAGAGTATCTTAATAAGGGATCACATGAAATTATATGTGTTGTACAACCAATCTTGTTTTCCTGCGTTGAGAGACCCTTCATCTGTTGCTTGTGCATGTTTGACATCAAATTCTAAATCTAAATCAAACAATCCTATTTCATTGTCAAACACAAACATGTGTTGTGCTTTTCATGTTAAACAGTGCGTAGTTGCCTGGTATGCCATCGTGAATCGAAGACTATGATTATGCTTTTTGTTTACCACTTGCTACCTTCCATGGATTAGATCTTTCCGTCACTCTGTACTTTCTAGCCACTATGTCTCTTTGAAATTTAAAACTTATAGAGGGTATTCACAAAAACAATAATAGATTATGTCATAACAAAGATAACAGATCATTAAGCAATATATATAAAAATCAATATAATAGGCAATAAATATACTGGCAAAAGAGAAATTAAAATATTTAAATACAATAAAACGTCGTTTAATAATGGAATTTGTGCAATACTAGGAGAAAATAATGATAATGATTTAAACAATAAGGTTGCTCATTTTGTCTCAGCCATCGTCGTGAATGAAAAATATTATGTGAAAAAAATAGTTTAATGTAGAACTGAGACGGTTAAAAAACGGAAAAGGTACTTAAATATCAGATTGCGAAAAAGAAAAATACAGAAGTAGAAATACAGAACGGTAAATTACACTGTGCGACAGTGAAATTACACCCAAGTAACAAACAATTTTTTTTTTATTTCTCAAACCCTCCAAACTCGTTTTATTTGACAAAAACTGTTTTTTTTTTTAATCTTTTCACACAAAATTATTGACTACCCAAATATGTTTGAACCAATTTCAAAAATCCAAAGTTTTTAGAAACGAGAGATTAGCCTTGCCTTTAAAATGATACAAATAAACATTGTGTTCAAACTTAAAAGTTATAAAGTTTGATGGGGTAAACTTGGAAAATATTATTTTTTCTTATTCTTTGAGTTTGGCCATTATTATTTGCAAAATTTAATTAAAAACTCTAAAACAAGTTGTGATATTCTTAGAGTGCATTCTCTTGTGAAGAGATTGATACTTCTTTTGATAAAATCGGAAAAAAAATTGCAGTAGTTATGGTTTGAAGAGTACAATAGTCGTGTTATTTTGTTAATATATACAATCAAGACACATCAAAAATTTTGGAAATTTTTGAACTGAAAGTTCCTTTGATAAGGTGACCTATATAAAAAATATAAAACGACTGTTATACTATAAGTAATAACTACGGTAATTTTTATCCGATTTTATTAAACGAAATGTCAATCTCATCACAAGATAATGCACTTTCAGAATGTCACTTATTTCATTTTTTTAAATTAAATTTTGCAATTAAGAATGGTCAAACTTGAAAAAATAAGAAAAAAAATAATATTTTCCAAGTTTACTCCATCCAAACTCATAACATATAAGTTTGAACAAAATATTTACGTATACCGTTTTAAAGGTTCGAGAAATATCAAAAAATATTTTTGTGTTCTACTCAACAAAACTCACAACGTACACTATATCATTAGCTGGGTGTATTTTGACTGTGGCACCGTGTTATCTGCGGTCCGTACATGTCATGTCATGTTCTTTATTTCGGTCCTTTCCATCTAAATCTGTCTTTCGATTCCTTTCCGCCCGATGTCCTTGCAGTTCCCGACCTTTGTAATATTTGACATCATCGATTTCATTGTAGTCTTCTAGGAACTCTGCAAGCCGTTTCGCTTCCCGCGCTCTCTTCTCTGTTTTTTGCGTTGACGTACCTCTTCTTCTATTTCTTTCTCATGTTGCAGATCTCCACCGTTTTTCGCTATCTTTCTCTTTCCGTTCCCTCTCACGTTCTCTGTCACGGTCTCTTTTTCTTTCGCGTTCCCTTTCACGTTCACGTTCTCTGTATTCCCGCTATCGTTCTTTAGATCGTGAGCGACTCCGTTTACGACGTGAATCTTTGGGACCACCATTACGATCTTTCTCTTTTTTCACTGGTGAGGAAATATCGATAATTCGTTCCCTCTTGGCACCCGTCGCAATAGGAACAGTTTCACTCCTATATTTCTTCCTTTTCTCCTAAGCATAATCAATGATCTTATCATCTTTCCATTCTTGTTCTTCGTCGATTGGTTTCTTATTACCTCCACCGGCGGCTGCCTTTCATCCTTTCTTTTTGGTGGATGTAGAAACTTTCTTCGATAATTGTTTTTGTTTCTCCTTATATCTCTCAATGATTTCAGGACAACTAAGAGTTTCCTCCGGCTCCCAGCTATCGTCAGCCTTTGCATAGCCCCTTCCGTCTGATTAGAAAATACGACACACCACGTGTCCGTCTTGTGGCCAACAATGTCCTTAACTTTATATTCCTCCCCTTCACCGTCATCGCCTTCTTCATCATCTCCACAATCATCGTCTTTAAGAGAAGCTTTCTTGGCTTTAGCTTTGTCGCCAAATTTGATACTTTCGTGTCAACCGTCCTTTGTAGAGTTGACACCTTTTCCTCGACTCTAGTACTTCTTTCGCTAATTTACTTTTATTTCCTGCAGCTTCCCTTTTGTCGCATCAAGTTTCTTTTCAATTTTTGCCAAAAATGTTTGGTCCATATCTTCTATTTTTGTCAAAATGGCTGCTTGCATATTTTCCAATTCCTGATCAGCCTCAGTAAGTAGCTTTTGCTTTGCTACTTATGACTCAGCAAGTAGCTTTTTGATTTTGTGATCAATATCTTTTCGAGACTCAGCATATAGCTTTTGTAACAACAAACAAGTAAGCAAAAATGAATATAAACAGCATGTTTACATTTTTAGAGTTCTCGAGAAGACGAAGACCTGAACTTATGACTTCAAGAACATTAATCAGACTGTTTACGTGTCTATTTTAAGGGCAAGACTAAGCTGGCTAGGAGTCAGTAAAAATTCAGTCAGTCTTATGTGAAGACGCGTTGCGTGTAAAGAAAGCAATCGTGGTTTGAAGATGTCCATTACACAAATCAACAATTGTCTAATAGTTGTTATTGTTTATCGCATAAACAGAGGAATAACAAATAAAGCAATTGTTGTTGTTAGAACCAGTTGTGAACAGTGACACAAAATTGTGCGAATAATAAAGAATTTAATTAAAACTGAACGCAAATTTATTTTTACTTTTATTGCAATCTACGAGCTCATATTTCAAACGTTAAAAAGTAACAATATGTATATATAAAAAAACGTCAAAAAAATATAATTTCTAAAGCGGATTAGAAATAAGATTGAAAGAACTTGTTATTTTTAAAATAAATTTTTTGTCTGAAGATTGGGATATAGCGATTAAAAAAAAAAAGAAAGAATGAAATATTAGTATTTATTTCTTACTTCTTTTAAGGTCGTTAAGAGAAACTTACCTTATAAAGATGGATACTCAAAAAGAAAAATCCTTTTATTTTCAAAGACGAATTGCGAATACAATTTCATTTATGATCCAGTAAGAACCTTCAACACGAGGCATTCCGCCTACAAAATTTTAAATCGGTTAGATGGTAAACCTGTCGATGAGCATACGGAGCACAAGAAAAGCTCTCTTCAATTGGTCAAAAAGTTCATAACTTTTTTAATCTAGGCCACAAACGAGGTTGTCCAGAGTAGGCGAAATTGTGCACGATCATTGACAGCAACGCGACAGCACTATATCGTTTAATAATTGGAAATTAGCATTTACCCCCGCCAGGTATTTGAGAACATTATCCTGAACATTCTCAGAGCACTACCCAGTGCGAATATGCGAGCTAGTATCAAGGCCACATTAAACTGGTATTTTGTGCAAATGAGCGTACAATATGACAATATAATCGCTCGGGAAAGTTTGGTCTGACGCGAAACTCGAAGCAATCCATATCTACGATGTTCCGCAGAGGCCGAGATCTTCCGACACAAAAGGATCCTGAACATTCTCGAAGTCAAAAATCCTCAGTCACTCACACAGGAGTGAAGAGTGGCTAAGATTTCTGGCCCTGTAGAAATCACCAGAAAGGCCACTATGATTTAGAGCAGTGAATCTCTACCATTGCTTCGGATAATCCAGAGAATGGTGTTGGAATTATCATCGGTTTTTCATCCGAAAATTATGACGGCCAATCGGGCTCTGGATTTATGAGTAGCTTCTTAAATTAAAGTAGCAGAGTTTGGGGACGTCATTTTAGAATTTGATCGTGATTCAGAGAACGCCAGCGTCACTGTCATCAAAAACGACTAACAAGATTGAATGTTACCCAATTAAGTTTCACCACTATAAAGGGATTTCACTCCGACTGTCTCCAGACACGAAGGAACTCGTATATATTCAAGAACCATTGTTGTATAGACAGGGTTTGTAGATTAAAAAGAGCTGCCTATAATATTCTTTTCGCAGCCGGACCAGGTATATTAAATCCTTTATCCTTTCTGATTTTAGTGATCAAGATACCTGTACCAGAGTCATCGAAAATAAGAGACTAGTAGTGTGGATCAGACTGATTTATTTTTCAAAAGAATATGATTACTTACAACTAAGAGCTGCCAGATTATATATATTCCTCCATCTTTTAAGATTAACTTATAAAATAGAATTACTAATTCAATTCATAAACACTAACTTAAAAATTATACTCATACATTTACTTATAATTATTGCATACAATGCAATTTTATATTTCAGATCATTATATTTTGTTTCATTAATTTAACTCTACTAGTTAAATAAGGACGTTTTCTTTCAATATCTTCTTTTGATTTCACATTAGGTTTATCATTTACAAAAATTACATTTTTGAATCAGAAAATTTTCTCATTTGATTTTTTTATTTAATTTATATGTATATGTTTTTGAGTTCCATTTACCATAACACTATATCAATAACAATGGTATCTATTTAACATAATTCGAAAATACATTTCTATGCAAAACACTTTCATTTACATAAAAATTTCTATTTTTAAACTGGGATTCAATTCCGCTGTAATTCTTAAGATTATTTTTGATTTTTCTTTCATCTTTCCGTCCCCAAATTCGCTTTTCAGTATGTGCTTCCCCATTCTCCTCCTTCTTTTTAGATATTATTACATCTAATAAAGTGCGTGGTTTAAATTTAAATATAATGTTTGATGATGTGTCTCTAGTTACTGCTAATGGCGTATTTCTATATTTTAGTTATTATATAATCTCAAATCCCATGTTATATGTTGTGTTTTTGAATCTATTAAACTCTTTTTCAAACATTGTTTAACTGTCAGAACAGCTCTCTGCGCTGCCATTTGATTGTGGATGATAAGGAGATTTTAAAACTATTATGCCATTACTCTCACAAAATTTGATAAAGCCACTAGAATTAAAAGGAGGCACATTGTCACTAACTATATATTTAGGTAATCCAAAATTTATAAAAATTTTCCGTAATTCCTAGCATTCATAACATGATTCCGTTTTTTTTTTTATCGTAATTATCTCAATCCACTTTGAATGTACATCAAATATAACTAATAATGTTTTACCAAAATAAAGCCCATCTCTGAATTTTAATTGCTGCTACTCCTGACAAATCTTTCTTATTACCAAAAATAGCTCTCAGTGGTTGGTGATCAGAATGTATTGTAAATTTTAATACATATATATTTATGAAACTTCTTGACCGAAAAAATTATAGCCGAAGCTTCTCTATGCACTTGCGAACAATTCTTTTCTGCCTCTAATAAATTACTAGATACGAACATTACCGGTTTTTCTATTCCGTCAATTAAATGAGATAAAACACCTCCTAAGCCATAAGGGCTTCACAAGAAATTATTATTGGTTTCGTCGGATCATAATGGGTTAATGTTTCTATAATAGCTAACAGGTGCCATTGCAATTACCAATGCCATTTAGAATTTTTGCTGTTCAATTTAAACAATAATGAAAAATTTGGAATAAATCTGTGATACAAATTATGCCCTATTTTGTGGTTCTGGAACATCCAAACTTGCTTCAATTTTTTCGTTACTAAGCCTTGTTCCATCTTTGCCAATACGATAACCTAAATATTTTACTTCGTTCGCGAAAAAATACATTAATTTATTAATGTGTTATAAATCCTGATATTATATTCCTTTAATATATCCAAAATACAATTTAGTCTTTCCTTGCATTCCCCAAGATCCGGCCTTCCTACCAATATATCGTCAAAGTACACATGAACTTAGTCCAACCCTTTCAGAATTTCACACATAACACCATTGAAAATTTGAGGCGCAGTTTTCAACTCAAAAATTAGCCTAGTATATTGAAACAACCCAATATGGGTATTAATAGTTAACAATTCCCTAGATTATTCACCCACTTCTACTCGTGGGCATGCTCCCATTAAATCTAATTTACAAAATTTTTCCAGCCTGACATATTAGCAAAAATATCATCTATTCGCGGTATAGGAATAAGTCCACTCTCAACATATTTATATATAGTACGCTTGTAATTAACACAATCTTATTGATCCGTTGCCTTTATTTACTATGACCAATGGACTTGCCCACTCACTTCTAGTCACTGGCACAAGAATTCCTTCTTCACACAATCTTCTGAATTCAACCATTAATTTTAAACCGTATGATACAACATTTGGTTTGCAAATTATAAGAATTGCATTTTCTTTTAAAACAATTTCGGCTTTAAAATCTTTAATAATCGCGTTTGATTTTTTAAATACCACATCATATTTACCATCAACGCCCATCAAACTATTTAAACCACTACTACACAAATCAGAAGGTGAAAAGAAACTTATCCATGAGCGAATAAATTAACCAACTTTGGCCAAGCAAAGGGACAAGTTTTTCAAAAGTATTTAAAATTGTTAATTCTAAGTTATAAATTTTGTCATTCACAATTACTTCTACTTTCATTTCCCCAAAAGTGTCTAAAGTCTCTCCTGAAATCAATTTCATTTGGCGATTGTATTTTATTATTTTACAGTTTTCAAAATTTTTATCCAAAATACTTCTACTCACAACACTTTCGCAAGCGCCTGTATCAATTTCAAATACTATTTCATTACCGTTAATTTTTGTTGCTATTTCCTGGGCATTTGACTTATTGTTGCAGTTATTTAAAAATCCAAATCTTACCATCCTCTTCGTTCCGCTTTACATTTGTCATGCTGTTAATTTAGTCTTTCCCTTCTTGGTACGATCGGCAATATTTTTTTATATCTCCATATGAACCACATGCAAAGCACGCCACGTGTCTCTTTATTTGCTGTTGTTGTATTTGATCCTGTTGATTTCTGCTGGTCTGCTGATTTTTGCTTCTCTGCTGCTGGTTATGGCGTGATGTGCCTTCCCAAAAGACTTCAAATCGGGTTCGTTTAGCAATCTACCCTGTATTTTTGCCGATGCTATTCCACATACAAATTGTATCAAAAGCGCTCTGTCCTGAAATACCCCAAATTCACAGTCTTGCGCCATATGCTTCAGCTCAACTATATAATCCTGCAGAGATTCATCATGCCTTTGGTTTCTCTTGAAAAATTTAAAACACTCTGCTATAATATTTTTCTTTGGGCGTAGATGTGATGTTAATTTCTCAATTAGATCTTCATAAAGTATGTCAACATCAGGCTTCCTTTTAGGGGCAATTATCGATGTTAGCACTTTGTACAATTCTGGTCCACCCAGACTTACCTGGACAGATATCTTTGCACTACTTTTTGGAATTTTGTTTAAAGTCAGTAAAGCCTTTTGGCATATAAGGACAATCTTCACCCATTGTAAAAGAGTCAATTGAACCCACGAAAATTGTGGTTTTCTGTATTCATTTTCACATCACCACTTGTTGCTTCAAATGTCATTTGTTCTTCTTTATTTTATTTTTTTAACATATAATTCTTCTTCGTAATTTCCTTCTAAGAAAAAAAAAATTAAAAATACTTGTTTTATTAAAAAACTGAATTAAGTTTTAATCTGTATTACAATTACATGTGTATAAAATATAAAAAAAAGTAACAAAAAAAGAAGAAATTAAATCCTTCAAAGGATTTTGTTGCCAACATACGCTGTCGTTGAAAAACACTTTTTCTGTATTTAACTTGGGTTTCTTTAATTAACATGAATATTCTTAATATTAGGGGGGTGCATATTTATAAAAAAGTAATAATAATAAATAAATAAAATAAGGAAATAAAATAAATAAAATCAAATCCAATAATAATGATGATGATGAAGATGATGATGGCTCAATATTTCGGCCCCATTAAAGGACTGGAAGTCTTCAATCAATTGGCAAAGGAGCCAGTTTGTGTATTGGGCGCTTATAAACGCCATTGCGTGCTGCGACCTCCGCCATTCTGACCTTGCTGTTTTCGCCTACCTTGACGACTTACCCGGTCAGCCAATGTTGTGGCGGGCAATTGTACTCGTGTACGATGACGACCTGAACTAGCTTCAGGTTGAGCGATTTGGTAGTCCATTTGGTTTTGCCTTGTAGACCCAGGACGTAGTCTCGTGACCAAGCCTGCCAGAACGTCTGCTTGAGTCCGCAAAGTAGTCGCCAGCGCTTCCATAATTTGGGTTCTTTAGTTTTCCCGTCGCCTACGGATTCGAGCGGCAGCGAATGCAGACCCTCTCCTATGAGCAGATGAGCTGGAGTTAGCGCCTCTCCGTCGTTGTGGTCTGGAGACAGCGGTGCGATGGGCCGACTGTTGAGCACTGCCTCTGTTTCTGCGAGCATCATCGCCGTCTCTTCTTGAGTCAGCGATGCATTGCCCACTGCGCGCAGAAACATGAGCTTCGCCTGCTTGACAGCTGCTTCCAACAGCCCTCCTAAGTGCGGCGCCCGAGGTGGTATGAAGCTCAACTTCACCCTGGACGACGCTGCGTAAGATTCGAGGGCGCTTGCTGCAACTGTTTGAGGACGTTGCTGGCTCCTACGAAGTCGGTTGCATTGTCGCATAGCACCTCCTCCTTCGGAATACCTTTTCTGGCAGCGAACCTTTTTAAACAAAAAAAGAATCAGTGGATAAATCTGAAACTAACTCTAGATGCACAGCTTTAGACGTGAAACACACGAATACCGCTATGTACATTTTCAATGACGGTCGACCACGAATTCTCAAAGAGACATTAACGGGACCCCAGATGTCTACGTCGACGATAAGAAATGGGCGGATAGCTCTCACTCTATTAGTGGGTAGGTTTCCCATTATTTGGGACATAAGTCTTGGCTTATAGCGGAAACAATGTACACACTTGCGAACAATTCCACTGCACTCTTCCTTAGCGTGGCGCCGCGAAACTTGGTCTGACCACTCCTGAATCTCAGCGAATCTATTCGATACAAAAGTCGTCAAAAAGGATATATGCGTTTTTATCCAATGCAGTACTATTTCGCAGTCGGTCCAAAAATAAACATTATCTATTTTGAAATTCATCATACGCTTAATTCTGTTCCATAACTTAGCTAGCCGGTGTGCGGTACATAGCTCAAGTCGAGGAAGTAATTTAGACTTGAGTGGAGCAACTTTGGGTGTAGCCGTAAGTAGTCTCGAGACGACTGTGTTTGTCTCGGAGCTTCGAATGTGTATGCAGCGCCCATATGCTCGAATTGAAGCGTCAGAAAATCCATGAACTTGAATTTGCGATGTAGACCTAGTATGGACGAATCTTGGGATACAAATTGAAACAACTTCGATTAAATTAACTTTGATGTTTTCCCATGAAGTATTCAACCCCCAAGGGCATTGATTCATCCCAGTCAAGCTTTTGTATCCAAAGCTCTTGCAAAAGGATTTTTGATTTTGTAACAAGTGGGCATAACAGTTCGAGAGGATCGCATAATCGAGAAGACACCGACAAGATGTTTCTCTTTGTAGCCTTTAAGTTATTTTCCAAATGAAATTTAAATAAATCATTCTTCGGAACCCAATGTATGCCCAAAGCCTTCGCAGAGTCTGAATCGCTATGTATTAGTTTCTCTTTATGTAGAGAACTCAGAAATTCAGGATGGTTTGAAAACCATTTCGTGAGATTGAAACCTGCTGAAGTCAGAATTTCAGTCACCTGATTTCGAATCAGAATCAAGTCATCATAGCTTTCAGCTCCTGTAAGTAAATCATCCACATAGAAATCAGTGTGAGCAACTTTCGAACCAATAGGCGGTCTCTGTATATG
>QOCX01000595.1:53954-76248 GCA_005959815.1 Sarcophaga bullata | reverse complement strand
CATTATCGGGATCCAAATTATCCACTTCTGACTGGAGCTTCATTGCTTGGTCAATATATGTTTTTAGAATATCCAACCGACATTCGAGCTCCATAGGATTAAAAGAAATAGTCCTATCTACAATGGATTGTCGAAGTCGGTCGATGTTCTGTATGACATCCGCTTTTTTCGCAAGTAACTTCTCCAAGCTTTCTGCTCTAGATGGAGAATCTTGACGTTTAGAGCCTCGACTAGTCATTATAATTTCGGTTTATTCGAAAATTCCTCAAAACTAGAACATAATATTGACCAAAATAAATTATTGGTCGCATTGTACTTAAAGTTATTGGTATCCAATTGTTTTGGGCAAAAGAATTTAATTAGTATTCCGCGGACACGTAAAAACTGAAATTCCCGATTCCAATTTACGAGTCGTGTTAATTTAGTCAAGAATAATTTACTTGGTCTCAAAATATTAAAATAAAAACGCTTTACACAGCCTTCGGTATATAGAATATCTAATTTACCGAGCAAAATTAAAAAAAAAAATAAAATTAATTTTCGAAATTTGTGTGAATAATTTGTTACTAGTATGAATGGTCTCACTGGACTCAGCTGTGATATGTAATTTATGTATATATATACACGTAAGATAGGAACGCGCGGAACGGAACACTAATCGAAACGAATTGCGATACATAAAATGAAAGGAAAACAAACAAAAGCAACACAAATGGGATGCTGAATGTTTTCTCACTAACAAAGAGAACAAATTGTTAGTGCAAGTACGTAACGATATTAACGTATTAACGATATTAACACTCACGATATACACTTTTTAAGGGTGGTTTTTATAATTTTATAAATTAAAATATCTATGCACGTACATCTACAAATTATAAATATATAAAATTATAAATAAATGCGATTGATGTTTCAATAATTTAGAAATGTGAAATATATTTTTGTGTTCTGCTTTTAAGCGATTAGGAATTTTTTGGTTAAATTACAAAAAATCTCTTAAACTTGATTATCTTACAAGTTTAAGGAAAAAAAAAAAAATAAACACAAATATATTTCACACTTTTGTACCTGTAGAGAGTCTGAACTACTCCCCTTTTTTCGTTCTGTCCGGCATAGAATATAATTACAAATCATCGAATTCCTCTTACTGGAGTTTGTGTAGTGCGTTGATGTGTTTGGTGTTGTTAATTTTGTGATATTTATGTTTCACTGTGTATATATTTTGTTACACTTTTTGTTTTGTATTTTTTATTTTATATATTTTTGCTTTGAATTTTTTATGATTCAATTTTTACACTTATATTTGTAACTTTTTCTTTCACTGTATATTTTATTATTGTATTTGCTTTTTTTTCGAGTATTTTCGAATTTCTTTTTCTTTCGCTATTTTTTGCTTATTTTTGTTATTGTAATACTAGTATTGTTATTGTTATATTTCTCTGCTTTATTGTTTCACTCTCACTCACAACACTCTTTGTTTTTGTTAGATGTTTAGCCAATCTATGTATGTTATTTTGTTTCTTATGTATTTTGTATTGTTGGTTGTTATTCTTATTCTTATTTTCGTTTATTTCACCAACTTTGTTTTTTAGCTAATATATATATATATATATATGTTTTAACACTTGTTATTTTTTATTTGTTGTCTTTCGTTTATTTGTTTCTATGTTTGTAGGTTTTATATGTTTTTTTATAAATCTTAATTATTTTATAAGATTGTTTTAATGTTATTTTTTTTTTGAGTTTTAATTAATTTATAAAACACACGCGAAATTAAAAATTTTTAAATAACTTATAAAAAATATATTCGCGAGTTTGGTTTTTATTCTTTTTTCGATCGCGAACATTAATTTATTCATGTCCCTGCTCGGGCGCCAATATGTTTCTTCCTAATAATTTTTAGGAACATTAAATTAAAGAAATTATAATTTAATAGAAAAAATAGGGCACTTGTAATTAAATTAATGTTCACTCACGAAAACCAAACTTAAAGATTTAAAAGGACTGGACGATTCGAATTCTATTATACAACTAATTTGTTTGTTTCAAGTTTACTTAAATCTAACACATTATATTAATTAATCCTAACTGTTTACTTCATTTCATGTACTTGATTCTAACAGTGTATTTTAAATTTAGCAATTGTATTTCTTTACTCCTATATATTCGTTGAACTTAAATTAACATGAATATTCTCAATATTAGGGGGGGTGCATATTTGTAAAAAAGTAATAATAATAAAATAAGTAAATAAAATGAGGAAATAAAATAAATAAAATCAAATCAAATAAATAATGATGATGATGAAGATGATGATGGCTGAACAATAGCTATATGCAGGATGTAAATTCCCCTCAACCACCTCATGATACAAACAAAAGTTGAGTATCTAAATCTATTAACAGATTTTATTGGACTTTTACATTACATGCTGATATAGAATATTCACTTAATTATTGTAAGATACACTTGAAAAACAACCTGGGTGTTATTTAACGTAATACTAAATAAAAAACAATGATGTGAACTAATTTTTCCGTACTTCATAAAGTACATACATGAATTAACAATTCCAAAAATTCTGGGACAAGTTTTAAGAAATCCCGGGATTCGGTATTTTCTGATTGGTATTACTAGTAGAAAACTACATAGGTGCACGGTCTCAAATGCAAATTAGTCTCTACTATTGATGTCTTATCTGAAGCAACAGAAGATTTCTGTAGGGAAACTATTAGGATAGGTGAGAATATTTCATGTTCCGTTTAACTAAGGATTTTAGTCCCGTTAGCGTATTCTCATTTCTACCTAACTGTATTATTCCTCGGTCCGGATACCCTTTCAGAAATCATCAAACACGGTTTGAGCGGATTATGGGAATTGTGGCGCTCATGATAATAGGTGCATCCAAGGCATTGTTTACTAGCCTTGCCTGGCATATGCTGGACATGTTGTCGAAACAAGTTGCTGTGAACGTAACAATAGGACTGCGCGTCACAGGTATAGAAGCTATGGTCATGCCAAAATTGGGTTGTTCTGAATATGCCTATCGACTATACGATATCTGAACCCGCTTTCGATCCTGGTTTTACAACGAAGATATAGGATAGAGCCGGTATGATAATGATTCCTAGTTCCCACGGAACCCAAGCTTTCACTAATGGATCCAGATAACGCAACAAAATCGAATGAGGAATTCTTTCACGAAAGAAAAATATCATCAGATCGCCCCTTATATTACTAGATTATTGTAGTATTTTTTTTGGGCTGAAGTAATGGCTACAAAAATTGCCCCGTGCAAATTTGGTATCAGACATCTTATGGTGATATAGTCATATTTACGACAGTAAGGCGGCCCTTACATCTTTAGAGAATATGTACACCACATCCAAGATCATCCTGGAAAGCCGGGACTTTGGAGGATATAGCGACACATTCAAAGGTGTTTTTCTAGCCGACGCACTTGCAAAAGTTGGTCTCCCAGAAAGTGAAGACACTTGAAGAGACACCAGAAAGATCAGACCCGACATGGATGTATGTAGAACCGCATTTGCATTAACGCTATCAAGATTCTGTGTATTGAACCTCATACCTGTTAAAGCGGGACATAATCCCTGTGTGAAGGGAAGACCATAGAATGTTTTCTCTGTTATTATCCGGTCTAAGAAGAAAAATTCCTGGGCACCCAGCTTTTATTGCGAAATCTTGTCTGGCCAAAGCCAATTTGAAAAAATTCTCACCTTCATAAGACTTTCGATATGATTGGGAAATCCTAATAAGGAACCGCAATTATATGACTGTATAGGTAACATCGTTAATTCGGTACTTGCAAATTATAATAGAAATAATTTACTTATATTCGTTATTTATTTCTTTATTTAAAAAACTTTTGATTTATAAATACTGGTAACATTACCTGGTCAAATTTATTCACCATCCTTATTAACGAATATTTTTCGGTATTCGACATCACTGTGCTTGACCCGTACTTTTTAATACAACTCTCAGTTATTCATCACAATCTCAAGTCTCACCACTGACTAACTATTCATCACTAATAGGCAACATCGTTACTTAACTCTTGTTTGTAAAATTATGTTTACCGTATGACGATTTTTTATTGTCTATCTAAATTTTTTCCTTCTTTCTTTTAATTTTTAATTTTATATTACAGCGCTTAAGACACAATTTTGATGACTGGAATAATCATCAACACCACTACGAATTGTTTAGCCAATTAAAAAGTACGCCAACCTCCTGCAAACCGGAATCCTAACATAAAGATATTAAAAATTGTATCATTTCATAGCATTTCATTTAAAAATTTCATATTGTTACATGTATTTTAAGTCTAGGACATTCGTTCCATAATTAATTATGATTATTATGAACTCTGTAAATAAATAATAAATTTTAATCACTTATATCCCAATGTTGTTTACTTTTTATTTATTTATTTTTTTTTTTTTTTTCGATGTAAAATAAATAATTAGTTTTCAATTACGTTTGTATTTAAATTATACCACCATGCAAAAAAAGAGGAGACATGGACTTACAAGATGCACTAAGTAGTCTTAAATGGGTGTTGCTATCTTCAATAATCAAAGAATTTCGGCCAAGTGAATCGCGTCCAAAGAAAAGCGTTTTCTTTATCTTATCATAAAAGATTAAACTAAACGGTCCTTCGATTGATTTAAATAAGTTGATTAATTCACGTTCACTTGAAGAACTAGACAATTGTTCAAATAACCATTTTGTATCTGATATGTTTGAATCAGAGGTGGGTACATTGTATATATCTCCATTCATGACAAGCAGATTTGTGTCTGATTCTACCGGTTGATTACAAATTTCAAGTCCTTGCTGCCATAATACGAACCCTCCAAAGACTAAGTTATCAATTTCCCTTATTCCACAACTATCAGGACCTCGATTGGTTAAAACGTTTTTAAGCATCTGGAAAAATTGGATTGTACAACATTAATTTTAAATTTTTAAGTTTAAAATTATATATATTTTTTAATGTATTGAGCTTTATTTCACTAAAATATATCAATCACTTTATACATATTTATATTAGGATCCTATTTTATCAATTATTATCTCTATTGCTTCATGGTTCAGTAGGGCAATTCACAATCTTGGGCAAATGGTCTGGCATCATGGCATTTACAAATGTTGAGTATTTTTTTACCATACACTAACAAAATCTACACAAATACCATTGCCACGGTGTGGCAAATATGCCACACTAAAAACCATAGTTTATATTTGCCATACTTAAGCAAATGAAAGTGACAAAATCAGGAGTCTATAGTCTGCTCTTTTAAGCTTCCCTTCGGCATATTTTTGTATTTTTTATTGTTTTAAACTACACTTTTTTGAAATAAAGTAAAAGTATTTTTTTTGATAATCAGTTGTGTGTTGAGTAGTTTGCAATAAGTGTTGCAAAGTTATACAAAAAAAGCGCTCACAATTAACGGCAAATATTTGCAATGGTATAAATTTACCATCAAATGCCCAAGATTGTGAATTGCCCTAATATTTTGTTTGAACTGGTAAAAATTGCTTAGCATGAGCCGAACGATATGACAACAGCATCAGCAACCACTCTAATAGTGATTCGACTACTATCCAAAATCATTTTCCTCACTGCTTCAATGTTTTCATCGGTTGTTGACGTGCTCGAGCGACCAGGACGGGCATCATCATTAACATCTTCTCGGCCTTCCGGCTATACCACAATTGAACTTGTGTTCTACTCAGAGTAGACTCGCCAAACACCATAGTCAACATTTCAAATGTCCTTGCACATTTTATGTAATTTTTTACACAAAACTTAAAACAGTTTCTTTGATTAATTTTTTCGAATAGTAAAAAATAGAAGAGCACACGACTGACCTTTTTATCTGTCAAAAACAAGCTGACAATCCAAAATGGCTGATATTGTCAACATATATAACAGAAAAAAATCTCTGGAGAAAATAGCGAGACATTCAACGATTACCCTCATTAAAGTTCCTGGACAACAGGACGTCAAAGGTAAGAAGATCGACGCCCTTTAAAAACTGGATAGTGAATGAACATAGAAGTCTTATATACATACATAGCATCTCAGAAAAGGTCAGATATGCCACAATGATATGCAGAAGGCTAGCAAGAAGTTTGTTTGTGGAAGTTTGTTGGTGTCAGACCAATGGGCACATATGAGAATATAGAATGGGATGAGAGAACGAACATGAAAACAGCTCAATTACAGTTGGACAATATACTGAGCCTAGTATATTGGTAAAGCAAGGACTATAAAAACCTGGCTTACAGTGACTCTGAAAGCTCTATTAGACTTAAATCCGCTGAACATGGTAGTCTAGTAGGTAGTGTGTTGACTTATTAGACGTGAGGTCGTGGTTCAAATCCCAACCCAGACATATCGAACAAAACGAAATATAAAAAACAAAATATTTCTTCAGCGTAGTCTTCTGGTTAAAATTGTGAGAGTAAATAAAACTGCCAAGAAAAGTTCCACAAAAGTTTGTCGTTCTAAGTCGACTTTAAACAGTACACACTAGGATAACCCTTTTTGTCAATTTTTTCCCAGTTTCTCCAGCCTGGTGAATATTGATAAAATAATGATCCTGTTAAATATTCCGACCAATCGTGACACAGGCCTGATCATATTCACAGGAAATCATAAAATTTAACTTTATTGCCTCATAACTTCAAAAGTATAAATTTCATAAAAAAATGTAAGAGGAAATTAGTTGAGGTAAAAAATGTTTAAAACTTTACAGCAAACATATATTATATATTTATTCCTGACTACAGAAATGTAATGACCAATTAAATAAATAAGCATAAGATAGTGCAACTATGGTTAGCTTTATGGGAGTCGAGTCCAATTTGATATTCGTTAGAAAGTTTCGGGACCCTTAATCCCTGGACAGAACAAGTATACTTTATTATTTTGAGATATATTTCGCAAAGAAACTTACTCACAAAAATGAATAAAGTATTCTGTAAGCTGCATACTGTCTTAAAAAGAGACTATATTGTGGTATGCAGATCGAGTACGAATCTTGGAACAGGAGTAGTTCAAAAAAGTAAAGAGAAACTCGCAGGTATCTTACAAGCGGAAGTCTATACAATAGAAATATGTGCTCAACTCAACTTGAATAGGAAATGCAGATGACAAGACATAACAATACTATCTGAGAGCCATGCTGCCATTCGAACACTCTGCTCTTATGAGTTTAAATCGAAGACAGTATGGAACTGTCTGAAGAAGCTGAATCAGTAAGGAAGACAAAATAAGACTACTCTCTGCTGATTGTTGGTCGTGTAAGAATGTGCAACAATGAGCAAACAGAAGAGCTTGTGAAGAATGGAGCTTCCATTTCGTTGATGAGGCCATAACTCTTCTGTTGAGTGCGGTGTTTAACAAAAGGAAGACAAAGAGCATCAAAGACTCTTCTCAAAACATGTGTGTTTGAGGCAGTCTAAAGTTTTGTTAAGAAATTATAAGACACTGTAAACTCAGGGTACATTTACTCAGAATGGGGTTTATGTCAATCCCAACATATAGACTCGTTGTCAATGAGAATGAATCATAATAAGTCCCGAAACTCAAGATAAATACGTCCCAAACGTATATGTTAAAAATGTGTCACAAAATATTAAAATGTCCATTAAAGCAATAATTTTAACTTTTTTAAAGAAAATTTAAAAAAACAAAAAAGGCAAAATAATTAATTTAATTGAAAGAAATGTAAAGTTAAATATAGAAATCTAGGAAATAGTGAAGTTAGCATTTTGAGTCAATATAAAAACTTCAACACGATTTATGAGGCATATAGAGAATACATGAAAAGGACTTTATGGGTTGTCATTACATATGGGAGTAAATTTAACCTACAGACTATTTTCAAGCATTGGGGAGTGTTGATACTGATGGGGGATGTGTTTCCAGAGCAGAAGTTCATTATATAGACAGTAAAATAGATACATTCCAATATTTGCGGATTTTAAAACAAAATATGAAGCAGTGACGATAAACTAAACATATTGGACACATGTATTTCTACCAGAACAACGATTCGAACCACGTTTCGATTATGCATAATAATTCAAACTACTCCAAACACCGGCGCAGGCGCCTGATCTCAATACTATTGAGCATGCTTGGGAAAAACTTTCCCGTAAACTCTATAAATCTAGTATCAGCACCGTGGAGCAGCTGAAACAAGGTATTAGGCGACAACATAACCCTGGAATTTTATGCCATCTCGTGCAGTCGATGCCTCTGAGGTTGGAAACAGTAAAAAACGCAAAAGGATTTGGTTCCAAGTGTTACAACAGTGAATTTTATTGGACTGCTCAATTATTCGTTTCAAAATACCACTCTGGGGAAACCAATAATAGTGATTGACAAATTCATACATACATAATTGGCCATTACAGCCCTTCAGTCAGGATTACGACCTAGCTTCTCACATCACTTATATTGTGTGTGTTAATTTTATACATGCGTGGCGAGACCTATAGTTTAAAGTCGACTCCGAACGACAGATTTTTTTTGAGAAACTTTTCATGGCAATTTAATTTTTACTCTCAGAGTTTTTGCCAGATATCTGCTGAGCGGAAGTCGCCGAAGAAATATTTTATCATATTCCGTTTTTGATGTCTGACTGGGGATTCGAACCCTGGCTTTTCGTCTAATAAGCCACACTACCTACTAGACAGAAATCCTCTACCGAACCCTCCACGTGGGTGTCGGTTGGAAATGGTGGTTGCCCGATGGGGTGCCCATCAGCCAAGGTGGGAATCTTTCAATCATGGACCTAAGGGTCTTTTGAAGAAAAGACTCCCACCATAGGATAGAGGTATGGGCTGGACTAAGGTTTTACACGACCCGTGCCGATAGTAAGCCTGGCTGGGGGCCCATCAAAAATAGCCCAGTCGCTAACGGAGTATCCTGGATACCTGGCGCCCTCCAGGATTAAATAAGACTTGCCTGGGCACCGCGGATCCCTGCTCAGGTGGACCTTCCCCTTATCCGCAACTCGTGGGACCAAAAATGAATGAAGACAAACTAATCAATGTAAAGAAGAAAAACACCTCCAATATGGAGGCCGAGAACGGAACTCGTACTGTCTCCACAAAAGAGGTAAAGGACTTTGTTGATGCTAAGGCAGACGAAGAACCTAGTACCTCAAAAAACACAATACAATAAGCCAAAAGAGTCGGCCTTTTCAAAAGCAAGGTTGCTCCAAAAGCCGGTCCAGCAAGAGTGGCTTGGTAATGGAAAGGTTGACTCGGTTCCAAGACTAAAAGAATCGAAGCAGCGGTACAGGGAGCAATTGAGCGCTAAGTGAGTTCTAGACAGGATCTCCAAGATTCCAATAGACAGCCGTACGCAGCGCGAGGTAGAATCGCTGGCCTGGGCCAAAGAAAACCTTGACGAGTTAGAAAAAACGTCAGTCACGGACGCAGCTGTCAAAAGGCAGCGATCCAATGAAGGCGACGCGCCAGGAGCTAAGAAACCACGTAGCTCACATCGCACCAACATCTTATACAGTGAGGTGCTAAAAGGCAGCATTGAAATGGCGGTTGTAGACCGCTTCGATCCAGACGGCAGTATTACACCGTTGAACTGGATATTAGTGGAAGATGCCCTTGCGGACGTTTTTCTAGAAGTAATGGATGAGAATCCGGGAACAGTTCCAGTATATCAGATGTGTGGCTGGCATCAGGGACACGTAAAGCTAGTAACGTGTGCCGATAAAAGAACACCTGGCAAATTCCAATGGTGTGGTGGCCTTTGGATTCGGACACATTATCCTAGAAGTGTATAAAAAAGATAGTCGCCCCATGGAGTCGAGTGACAACGTCCCTCAGGACGACAAGTCACTTGACGAACACATGGGCGTATCAGAGGAAGAAGTAAAGGACGACGACGACCTTTCAGCACCCTCAACACAGATCCATACCCGATCCAGAGTTAGCTCTTTCTCTTCCTCTGGATCGGATATGGTATCTGCCTTTGGAATGCTGCTAAGGGAATCCGAACTCCTAGATGGCTGATCAAGGAAGATGATGGCCTGGACAAAACGATGGTGGAGAGGAAGGAGGATGAGAGTAATGTAAATAAATCTCCATCACTCTAAGGCAGCATCGGCTGCACTACTTCTCCGGTGGCAAACGACGGAGAAGACATCGCCCTAATCCAAGAACCATGGCTATAGGCAACAAGGTCTGGGGATTAGGGCTCAAAAACTATAGGCTGGTTCATACCAAATTTATAGGTGGGCCCAGATCCTGTATACTAATTAAAAATAACTTAATAGCATATCTACTCCCTTCTTTCAGTAATGAAGACCTAACAAAGGGTTGAGATAGAAATAAAAGGAAGGCAGTATTGGATCCCTCCAGTTATATGGCACATGATCCAACCGACTATCCACCACCAGATCCAGTCAAAAGACTGGTCACCGAAACCAAATGTGCCAAGGTTGGCCTGCTCATTGGATGCGACGCCAAGTCACATCATATTATATGGGGTAGAACGGACGTCAATGAATGGTGTGAGTCACTCTTTGATTTTATCATGTCAAACGATTTAATGATATGTAACGTGGGTAACACACCCACCTTTGTAACCAAAAGTAGAAAAGAGGTTCTAGATATAACCATTGCCTCTAGAAACAGTTTTGATAAGGGTGGATGGTTTCGGAGAAACACTTCTTCTCTGACCATAGATACATTGTAATTTCTCTTGACACTTACGCATAGTAGAATTGATAGTGTTCTGAAACTTGAAACTACTGTGACTAACTTTACGAATGCCATAATAGGGGCTTTTAAGAGAGCGTGTCCTAAAAAGGACAGCAGGGGGGGACATAAACCCCCCTGGTGGAACAAGGATCTGGACAGGCTCAGAAAAGAGTCACGTAGACTGTTCAACGTGGCAAGAAAATCCGGTAACGCGGAACATTGGGAACACTATAAAGTGTCCCTAGGTGATTATAAAAGGAACTTGAGACGCGCCAAGAGAGAATCTGGAGAAGCTTCTGTAGTAATATGGAAACTGTCAACGAAACTCTAGGCTAAGGAAGATTATCGCAACAACATCCTTCGTGCCAAGTACACTACAAAAGATGGATGGTTCATAGACTAACTCGGAAATGGAAACTTTAGAGCTTCATGTGAATACACACTTTCCAATGGAACAAAACATGCATATGGAACGGGCTTCTCAGGAAGAGGTTCACCGGATGACTACTATTCAACAGGGTGGGTACTTTCCCCTCTTCTAGGGAACCTGGTGATGAATGAGTTACTGGTGATGTTGGAACACGTTGGCTGTAGGGCAATCGCCTATGCGGATGAAGTTGTTCTCACTATTTCGGGCAGATTTGTAGGCACCATAAGAGACAGGATGCAATTTGCTCTGGGAAAGGTTAAGGAGTGGGCATCTGATCGTGGCTTGGGTGTTAATCCTGGCAAGACGGAGGTCGTACTCTTCACGAGGAGGTATAAGCCTCCACCTTTTCGTCCATAGAGATTATATGGGGCGGAACTTGAGCTCAAGGAGGAAGCGGGCTTCTTGTGCCTTATTCTAGACAGGAAGCTATCTTGGAAACCAAATATAACAAATATAAATAATAGACTGAGGAAAGCCTTCATTGCCCTCTATGCCTACAACAAGGTGTTGGGGAAAAAATGGGGCCTGAGACCTAGGTTGACTCACTGGATCTACACAGCGGTGGCTACAAGGGCGTGGCGGCTAAGGTTAGCAGGCGTCTCTGGGCGACTGGACAGTGGCATGAAAAAGGCATTGGCCATACGAAGATACTTCGAGAATTTGGTATTGTCGGAAGCAGTGACTATATGACACCGCGATACGATTTCTCAAAGAATTTTGAACTGAAACCATTCCAGAAAGGGATGACTGGAGGAATGGTGCGGCGCACATCGCAAGAGATTCCGTACAAATTTATACTGACGGCTCCAAACTTGAAGGAGCAGTTGGGTGTGGAATTTATTCGGAATCTGTCGGAATATCCCGGTCTATAAGACTACCGAATCACTGTAGCGTCTTTCAAGCGGAAGTGTCGGCTATTCAGGCTGCAGTGACAATCATTGTGGATAAGAATGTTCACAATCGGAAAATCACCATACTTTCCGACAACCAAGCGGCCATCAGGGCATTGGATTCTAATGCAATGAACTCAAAGACGGTATACGACTGTCGCAAATGTCTTAACGAGTTGGCAAACCGATACGACATCTGTATCACATGGGTACCGGGACATAGAGACATTCCTGGTAATTGCAGAGCGGATGAACTGGCCAGGAGGGCCACGACCATCGAACTCTCTGATGAGTTTTCTACACTGGGAATCCCTGCAAGCTTATAATTGACAATACAATCGTGGACTTCGGATACGGGCAGAACGGCGCAGAAAATCTGGCCAAAGCTGGATAAAAGGCGCTCATCAGCTCTGCTTAAACTCCAAAGAAGTAAGCTCAGTACTGTTATCGGGGTTATTATGGGGCATTGCATTATAGAAACGCATGCGAGGCGAATTGGTCTTGGACACCTTGCTAATGACTTCTGCAGAAGCTGTGGAGATGAGGAGGATGAAACTGTTCTTCATCTACTGTGCACATGCCCGGCACTTGGTTGGAGAAGAAAGAGGCATCTGGGTGCCTACTACATGGAAGATCTGGAAGAACTGTCATATATGGATATTGGCAGTCTGAGCCGCTTCATTAGAAACTCCGAGTGGTTCCTGGACTAGGGGAAAATATGTAACTGTGGTATCACAATGGGGCCTGCGTGCGGCCTAAGTGTGTTCGCTCATGACTCCATCGAGGGACAGCCACTTCTACCTACCTACCGATCTACTAGACTATGGCGACAACTATTGACAAATTCGAATAAATGAAATATTGATTGCCAAAAATAAGCAAAAATAAAAAATAACATAAAAGATGTATGATTTCACAATTAACCTTCTGCAAGTTGTTGATGTTGACATAAAATTATATTCAAAAGATTATCTATCAAAATATTATCTATCTATTTATCTTATATTCTACCTATTCAATAACTTTAAAACTACTTAACATTAGGGTATTGTAACGTTTTTACCTTTTAAAAACGTTTAAAATATGAGCTCATAGATTGTAAACAAAAATAAAAATAAATTTCTGTTCAGTTTTAGTTAAATTTTTTAGTATTCACACAATTTTGTGTGCTACTGTTCACAATTTGTTCTAACAACAATTGCTTTATTTGTAATTCCCCTGGTTATGCCCTTTGCGATGAACAATAACAATTATTATTCTTGTTCTATAGATCTTTGTAACGGAGATCTTCAAACCACGATTGTTTACTTCACACAGCGTGGTCTGACTGAACTATTACTCTGAACTCTGCCTGCTTTGTCTTACCTTTTATATAGCAACGTAAACAGTCTGATGAAGGCGAACGTTTGAGGCTTCGCCTTCTCGAAATCACCATAAATGTAAACAGCGTTGTTCACATTTATTTATGCTTTCTAGTTTGTTGTTTTTGTATCTTGTTTACTTTCGTCCCTGCAGTGTTGTTGTTTACTTGTTTATCCCTCTTCCGTGAATAGTGATATTGTTGCTGTATTTTTGTTCATTTGTTAGTCAAGTAATCAAGTCCCTTGTTTTGTTTCTGTAGTTTTTTTAACATTTTAATGTTAAACGATGTCACACCATTTCCCTTTTCGTAACACTGCTGCCATTCATTTCTGCTTGGGAGCTGTTAGCTTTCTGTATCCTGTACACGACATTGTTTAACCTTTTAATTATTTTCTAAGGTCCATCCCAGCTAGTTTGTAGTTTCGCAGATACTCCTTTCTTCCGCGTTGTAAAGTAGAACTAGTTGTCCCTCATGAAAGCCTTTCGTATTTGCTGCACGATCATACCTGACTTTCATTCTATTGATGACCATTCTTATACGTGTGCGCACAAATTCTGTTGTTCATTTAGACTTTCATGTTTTCCAATTTATGTCGCATCCCTCCTCTCTGTGGCGGGTTTAACACCAAACTCACCAGGCAGTTTTATCTCAGTCCCAAAAATTACCTTGGCGGGTGATCTAGATGTCGAATCATGGACCGCTGATCAGTACTTCAGTAGAAACCCCAGAATGTGTTCGTCCCAACCCTTCTGTTGCTCGCTTTCTAGTTTTCGCAACTATTCCTCCAGGGTTCGATTAAACCGTTCTACCATTCCGTCGGACTGTAGGTGGAGCAACGTCGTTCTAGTCTTCTTAATACCGTATACCTCACACATTTCCTTGAATACAGCTGACTCAAAATTTCTGCCTTGTTCGGAATGAAGCTCGATTGGAACCCCGTAGCGGCATACCCAGTTGTTTAAGAGCATTTACTACTGTGTTAGCCTCTTGATTGGATATGGCATACACTTCTGGTCATTTACTGAAATAATCCATCACGACGAGAACATATCGATTTCCGGCATTACTGACAGGAAATGCTATCCACTCGAAAGGTGCGCCCGAGTTATATTATTGGAACTGACCTCTACTGCTTCTTTAGATGCAATACACTGGGTACAGTTCGCGATCCAATCCGCCACTGCTTGCTGACATCCAACCCAATAAAAACGGTGCTTTAGTCTCTCCAACGTCTTTGTCACTCCAAGATGTCCTCCACTAGCTTTATTATTAAATGAATTTTTCTTTCATTGTGGATTGTCGATATAAGCATCGGTTTATCACTTTTAAACTGACCCATTGCGCCCAATATGCTTTTTTTCCCTCTTCCTTAGCTGCTATAATCTTCGGCAATATTGGGTCACTTATTTGTGCTTCGGGCCAGTCTTCGATCTGCGTTATCCGGATATAGGTGCTGGATGGATTCCTTCTTCTCGGCTTTCGCGCAATGTTTACACTCCACATTACAAGGTCGGCGTAAGAGAGCATCAGCATTGCCATGTTTTATGCCTCTTCAGTGTTCAGTACTGAAGTCGTAAGTTTGGAGGCGCTCAATCCAAGGTGCTAGCTGTAATTCAGGGCTCTTGAATTGCAGCAGCCATTTCAGTGACCGCTTGGGAAAATACACCGCCAATACCATATCCGCTAGCATCACTGTCAAAAATGAATTTTTCTCCTGGGATTGGATATGTCAAAATTGGTGCAGCACACAGTAGGTCTTTAAGTGTCTGCAACGCCTTTTCCTGTGACTCACACTATTGATACACCTTTGAGATCTTGGTGAGCTCGAGCAAGCTTGTAGCGGGTAGCAAAGTTAGGCACAAAGCGTCTGTAGTATGTGCATAGTCCCAAAAAACTGCTTAATTCATTAAGATTCTGGGGACGAGGCCAGCCTTTTACTGCTCGTATTTTATCTTCATCTGTGGATATGCCATCTGCTGTAACAAGATGAATACTTCAATCGTTTTTGGAAGAATGTACATTTCTTTATACTTAATTTTAGGCCGGCCATTGATATCCGCTGCAGAACTTCTCCCCTGTCCTTAAGGTGTTCGTTGAAAGTCATGCCCATAAATATTATATCATCGAGGTACACCAGGCAAGTCTTCCAATGCAGTACACGTTCCATTAGCTTTTCGAATGTGGCCGGAGCATTACAAAATTAAATGACTTTAAACTGCCACAATCCGCCGTTCGCGCTGAATGCAGTTTTATACTTGTCCTTGCCTGCAATCTCCACCTGCCAATATCCGCTTTGTAGATCCAATGTGGAGAATAGCTTTGTTCAGGCTAGCGTGTCGAGCGTGTCGCCAATTCTCGGTAGCGGGTAACTATCCTTTTTAGTGACGTGACATCGTTCAGCTTCCTGTAGTCTACGCAGAACCTTGTACTGCCACCCTTCTTTTTGACCAAGACTACAGGTGAGCTCCACGGATCCGATGCTGGTTCAATTACCCCGCTCCTCTTCATTTCATAGATTAGCTCCTTAACCTCATTACGCCTCGCCAGTGGTATGCTTCTGGGTACCAGTTTTATCGGTCTCACTTTGCCAGTATCAATTTCATATTTGACCATGGCTGTTCTGCCTTCACTCTTATTGTTTGCGGCAAAAGCGCAAGCGTACTTCTTTAGCAACTCTTTGGCTTTATTTCTCTCTGGAGCTGCTAGACCCTCTACCCATTCCTTTACACATACATCAAATTCCCGTTGGTTCGTTCGCTGTTTATCACTGCATCTACTGGGGCACATTGACCCACCTCGGAGTTTCTACAGAGGACTTTTTAATGGCCTGATAGATTCACCACTATGACCGAGACTATTCTCTGTTAGGCGGATTTGACGAGGGTCTTTGCTGACAACAAATCCGTCTGAATTTCTGCTGGTTCAACATCTCACAAGCGGTTTTCCTGATAATCCCCCTCCACATGCGCCCATATCAACGATTTACTCTGAGGTGGTAATTTGTGTCGTTCGACAGCAACTAACCTACTGGCGTACACCTGATGCTTGTACCCAACGCAAAGAGGTATTTCCACATTTCGCCAACTCATTATCTGTTGCCCGATATTCAAATTGATGCCATGAGCTATCATAAAATCGGCACCAATGATAACTTCGCCCACAATATTGGTAGCAAAGACATGACTTACACGAGTGTTGGCTATAGTGACCTTTTCCAGATTTCCCATGGACGGTGGCAGGCTCTCCGGTAGCTGTCCGCAGTCTTGTATTACTCAGTACCTCACACTTCCCCTTCACTACTTCTGGTCTGATGATAGGCTGCGTCGCACCAGTGTCTATTGTAAAGGTGGGTTGTCTGTCATTTATGCACCCGCACGCTGTAAGATTGTTGTTATTTTATTGCATAACTGATATGGATATTGTGGGGTCCTTACTTGTGGGAACCAGCACTTGCCCCTCAGTACTAGCTCGTTTTAGTTTAACGGAGACTCTTGTAAAGATAGCCCGTTTTTTATTCCTTACTGGTGAGATAGATCTTGCATGGCACTTCGCAATTTCTTTGGAAATTTACCGCCCTTTCCACAATTAAAACATTTAAGTTTCGCCTTCTATTCATTTTCCTCAAAAACTTGTCTCATCATTTCTTTAAATTTATTTAGAAGGCATTCCTCTTCCTCCACGACTTCCATTTTCTGCACTTTGTATATTTGTGGTCTATAAATCATGCGAGCGGTCTCCTGGGCTAGTGCAAATGCCGCGGCCTTGGCAAAGGTTGCCTTCTGTTTGGAACATACCGCTAGTTTGATGTCTGGGTCACGTATTCCATTAACAAACGCCTCGGTTTTAAAGTTGTTTATCAGCTGGTGGTTTTCTCCCGGGTGTGTGACCTCCACTAACCTTGTGATTTCCGTTGCAAAGGCCTGAGGAGACTCGCTCGGCACCTTAACTCCATACGGCACAGTTCCCGTTTGTGCTCGTCGCCGGATTTACGCTGCAACGTCACCATTAAGTCGTTGAAGTTGTTTCTGCGGTTGGCTGGCATAGTTTCTAGAATCTCGGCTGCTACACCTTTCAACGCCAAAATCAGTTCCAAAACCTTCTCCTCATTGTCCCATCTATTTCTGCTAGCTAATGTTTCGAACTGGAATTTAAATACGGATAGGGCCAAGCTACCATCAAGCTACCTCCATCATAACGAGTTTTCCGTCAACGGTCTTTTCCAAATCAATTATTTTCATCCAACTTTGACACGTTTCCCTCGACACTAGTAATTCTTTTGTTAACCGGATCCTGTAGATCCTGCAGCTTCTCCTCAAATTTGCTTTCAATTTTTGCCAATAATTTTGCATGCAGTGTCTGATTTTCGGCTCTAGAAGCTTCTTGTGCCTCAGCAAGTAGCTTTTGGTTTGCTACTTGTGCACCAGCAAATAACTCCATTTTTTCTAATTTCTGATCAGTACATTTTCGAGACTCAGCCAGAAGTTTTTGGTTGTCTGCTTCAATTTTTTCCATCATAGCGACTAGCAACGAATTTATATCCATAACGCTGGGGGTTGCAGGGGCCTGTAATGCTATCGATGCCCTGATGCTGAATTTCCTCCCTTAACCGCATTCATTCTTCGTTATTATTCACACAATTTTGTGTGCCACTGTTCACAACTTGTTCTAACAACAATTCCTTTATTCGTTATTCCTCGGTTTATGCCCTTTGCGATAAACAATAACAATTATTACACTTGTTCTATTCTTCCCACGCACAGCGTCTTCACACAAGACTGACCGAACTTTTTTGCCAAATATTGTGGAGTGTTAAATAGTTCTATATGCAGACTATACGTTGGTATTTACATTTGCTGAGAATGACGAAGAAGAATGTCGAACCAATATAGTATGTGATATATAAGTAAAATAAAAAACTGATTGAAAAAGAATAAATTAAAAATAAATACTAAAGTGATCGCAATAATTCAAAAGTTTTTGAATCAATTGATAGCCAGATAAGCACACGTTGGCACCAATAACCCCCGGGAGCCGAACTCCTTTAGCTTTATACACATATAGGACATGAACATCAACAATGTGCGTTAAGAAGAGCGTAATATTTGCTTTCAGTTGCTTGTCAGCTTCTGAAAAAAAAGGTTCATATCGCTTTTTTTCAGGTTTCAATGATACACCCAAAAATATATTACAGTAGAATTCACTATTTTTCATTGAGATTCACTAATAACAATAACAAATGATCTCCATTTTTGGAAGAATATTTGTCAAGTTAATTACGCAGTCTTTAGGGATTTGGCGCTGTACATTTTGCGCACAGCATTATGTGACAAGTCACATCGTTATACGAATAAATGTTAAGCCGAAAGTCCATGAGTATGCTAAAAAAGTAGAATGAGCGTAGTTGTAGTTGTTTGCAACAAGTTAGAGGAAAACGCATAGAATGCATAAACGCACAGAACACATAAAGTAGGTTTACATTCTACTTTTCGCGTCTCATGCATCGCTCAAAAAAGGCAGCTGTTTTTAGGCATAGGGATCCCAAATTATATTCTATTGTGAATGGTATCGATATATATATATATGTATACTGCATTACTACTTTCGCATTTATTTTTTGAGAATTTTAAAAATATTAATAAAAACATATTTCATACTAATTTAAGAGTAAAATACATTAAAATACATTTTTTAACACATTTGTTTCATGATTAAAATTTGTATACTAGATTGTTTTTACGTACTGAGTGTCATCTCTTTTGCAGCACAAAATATATTTATAAATTCATAAACATGTAGTTAACGTCATAATTTCTTCTAGAATGGCAATTTGATTTTCCATTTTTCCCAATTGTTTGTTTGCTAATTATTTTACAACAGCTGTTGATCAAAACAAATAACCTTGCAATAAGAAAACGAATAGAATAGGAGAAACGTATATAATGCAAGAACTCATTAAACGCATGGTATGCACATTCGGCTTTCGGATCTAGATCAATATTTATCGAAAGTATTGGACACCAATTTGTTTGGTAAAGTTTACGTGTGATTATTACTTTTAAGATGGTGTAAACAATAACGAAACATACTTGACTAAATATAAAAACGAATTTGAACTGTTATTAAGGCAAATTGAAAATGAAATTAAAGAATTGTCGAAAGCAATCGCAAAAAATACAATGGAAAGTTTAAAAAATAAACAATGCTGAGGAAATTTGTAAAAAAAAAAAAACCTAAATGAATTTAAAAACTCTGAAGTGTCGCGAACGAATTTGAAAATTAATATAAAAAATTATTGCTCGATTGAAGGAAGAAAGCAATTTAAAGATGGGTAATGGAAGCAAAAAGATGGGTAATGGAAGCAAAAGGTAATGTAAAGCGAAATATAGTGTTGCCAGAGTTAATAAGTGAAATCTTATCAGACTGTTGGTTGAACGATGGGTAGATGGACGAAGTTTGTAGGAAAGGCAATAACAAAGTGAAGTGGAAAGTGAAGAGTTTTTATCAGACATTTTTTACCCTCTTTTTAACTTTTCGTAATTTTCATCTTTTTGCGTCGTATTACTTTTCTCATTTCATTGCCATTTCGTTAAGAAATAAAAAAGAGAACAAAAATTTCTGTCTGACCACAAATGTGAAAACTCTAAGCAAGAACAATAGAGAAAAATGTCTATTGTTCAACCAAGTGTGAAAGCGGACAAAAAAATAAAAAAGAAAGAGGACTTAAAAATTAATAGTTAAGCTTAAGAAACTAGATTGAACTAATTAATTATTGTGTAAATCTGAAACCACCAGCCCAAAAATTAAAGATAGGGTCAAAAAATATAGAATATTTGGCATTTTGTCAATGCAAATAATACAACCACAACTCAGCTGATTACATAAGACATAAATCTAAATTCGAAATGGCAACAAAAAAATGTATCAACCGTATAAGAACGAACAAAAAAATTGATATGGAACTTTATAAAAATTATATATCATATAGAAAAGAATGTCCGGGTATATGAAAATAATCTTAATATGAAGAAGAATAGAGCAGACTTAAGTATTTAACAATCACTAAACATCTGAAATTTACACGAATATATGTGGATTAGTTAACACCAACAATTAATTTGACCTAATTATGTATAAACAAATCCCGGATTTCATAGTACACTTACAGATATATTTAACAAAAGACATAGAAGAAACAGAAGTACAATTAAAGGAATATGGTAATTACATATTAAAATTTATGCAGCACTGTGGTTAGTGCCTACTTTAAAAAACAGCAGAACAATATAAAAAAAGTCGGATACAAAATAGTTAGATAGTGCATATAAGACAAAAAATGAATAATTGAAATTGTAATAACGGCGGCGTAGAGGTTACCAAGTAGCACTGAAGCAGAATTATGTAAAGTTTTTCGATAAATTATTTTAATCAATACGACAATCTGCTAATTGGACCAATGTTTTCACTTCATCTCGAGCCTGTAAATGTGTCTACACCTACACACTTCGATTCAAGTAGCTTCGATTCAAGTAGCTCGATTGATCATGTTTTTCTTTATCACAGGGAAAGGGTACTGTAAAATGAACAATTTCTGCATCTTGCTTCCCTAACCTGGTCTCTTCTTGACTTATATATAATATGACTTAATGACTTATACTCACTTATATAAAATATATTGTAATATGTATGTAACTTGTGCTGTAGACAAATATATCCATTTTATGAGAATATTGACTAAACAACTCTAAATAATAATTTAGATAACATCTGATGAGATCAGATCTATACACTGTGTAATGCAAATGAATCTTGTGTGTTCAGGTGTGTTCTCGTCAAAACCAAGCCTATCACATTCAAACAGCAATCGTGTTTTAATACTGAAATAATATTGAGAGATAGTGACTACTCGTGGTGGAAGAGGTTCATAACTAGTGATTTGAAGGCTCTTCATAAATCCGCACGGACGAAGGTTACCAAACGTATAAAAATCGCCAAAACATTGTATTAAAGTAGAAAGTTTTCCAATGCAATGGCTAACATGTGTAATTCGTGAAATAGGGATGAACAAAAAATTCCCAAAACTGATCTTGATGTAGACGTAAATAAGCTTAATGACCAGTTTATTAATGTTAAGGTTCCAACGTCTATCGGTAACTTGTACGACGACCTTTGTTGTTTTCCACCACAATACTCTTTAGTTCTTCAGCAGTAAAATCACATGCACATGATGATTTAGATCCTTTTTTAAAAAGCTTTGACACTTAGACATTTTCCATATTACACCCACTTATTAAACACAGTTATGGCTAAATCTACTTTTCTTGATGAATGGAAACTATCTAAAATCCTTATTATTCAAAAAATAACAATGAGTTCAGACAAATTGCTATTCCTCCTTTTTTGTACAAGGTAATGGAAAACATTATACTACTACCGCTCTAATAAACGTAAACGCTAGATCTTGGTCCGCTTAATGTTCGTCAGGGATCAATGCTGGGGCCTCTTTTGTTATGTGTGTACATATATAAATGATCTGCTTGATGTTTTAGTTAACAGTAATACCCATATGTATGCTGATAATGTGTAGCTTTATACTAGTACTAGTAAGGAGAATATTAATTCTAATATTAAAAGAATACTTTCGACAACCAATAGATCATTAGAATAGATCAGTTATTCAGTATAAAATTTGATTAAAATTAAATGCCTTATTCTAGCACATAAAATTATTAACACGGAACAACCGACATGTTTGTTAAGTCGAACTAAATTTGCTAAAACTAATTAAATCAGATTAGTTTTCTTTTTATTTCATTTTAATAAATTTTTATATACTTTTTAGTT